>JALLBI010000486.1:0-10894 GCA_036940125.1 Mediolabrus comicus
TGAGAGTTGTGTAACATTATTTAAAAGACCCTGTACGTATTTCCATTGCTAGTAATTTTATCTTCCACTACTTTCGAGCATTACATTTTACCAACCCTTGAACGTGAGCCTGAACGCAGTCAAGGAAGCCTTCTTGGTGACATTGGTCAAGTTTTTGTCTCAAAGTGTAATGAACTTCATCTCCCATTGTCGCCGGTAGATCTTCTCCGAGATCTAACAATCTTTCTTCAGAGACGCCATTTGGGAGGAAGAGGTCATTCCTTGGTCTACAACACGGAACTCCGTACCCACCTTCTAAAACACTCAGTATTCTACCACTGCAAGCCTTGTGCGCCATTTGGCATGCAACTTCAGTAACGCTACCAAAATCAGCTGCGGTTAATCCTCCCATGCCTAGAGGGTCATTTTCATGGGCATCAAATCCAGCAGAGAGAATGATCAAGTCTGGACTGAATTCTTCAACTCTAGGAGCGACTTGGCTAACGAGTGCTGTCCCCATCGCACTGGCTGTTACTTTTTGTCCGAGTGGAATATTGAGAACACCTTTATGAGGAGAGGTGTCTCCACACCTTCCTGGAAATATGCCTTCTGTCTTCTTGCCACCAAGTCTCAGTCTGAAAGATTCGTCTTCAGAGTCTTCGTCTTCGAATCCATTGATGTGAGCACCTCCAGCGTGTATCGACACATACAGATATCTTGGATCATATGTAGAACAAAGTATATCTTGGGTACCATTCCCATGGTGAACATCGAAATCTATCACACAGACACGACGAAGGCCTAGACCACCTTGTGATACGGGAGTTGTTGCATATATTGCTGCACATGCTGCTGCATTAAACAGGCAGAATCTTTAGGTGAATGAGAAAAAAAAACAATCGAGAAGGTGATGGAATGAGAAAAAGCGTGTGATAAATTATGGTTCAATTGGATTTGCATTCATTGTTACTCACCCATTGCTGACTGCTTTCATTGGACGGAGCTCGAGGCCGGCGTGATGTCCTGGAGGTCTGATTGCACAAAATACATTCACGCACTTCCCTGTCACCACCATATCTACAGCCTTCAATGAGGCCCCGATACCAACGACTGCCGCTGCATAAGATCCTCGCGATCCCATGGTATCATCTCCTCCTTCTCCTTCACTGTCGTCTGTTAGGGGTACTCCCTTTTGATCCGGAGGAATTGATTGGATTTTAGTCTTGAGGCGTTTGATGTAAGTTTTCTTGTGTGCTTTGGGTATCACCACATTTTCAGCCATGCTATAATAATTGTCTTCTACTTCAGTGAGAAGCGTAACGTGTCTACTTTTTCCTGCACCTGCCCGTTTGGCGCCTTTAATGGCTGCTGGGAGCCTAACTGGACGTTCGAAACTTCCCATTTGAGTAATGTGGCCATTGCATCTGGAGTCGGTGATTACTGATGTCATTCCATTGCCAACCCCGTCAAATGAAAGTTTACTGACAGCTCGCTTGTAAATACGTTCGCAAGCTTTTCGCCATTCAGAAATAATAGTTGCTTTGGACATCCCTGGAGGGATTGTACTATATTCAAGGCAATCTTCTCCGTGGCCCTTCATTAGCAAGCACTGGCACAATATTTTCTTCAATTCTATGACTTTTTTGTTCATTTCGTAATCTCCATATGCTGAACATGTTTGTCTCAGCTTCGATATAAGGGCCGTCATCATTTTCCCCAGTTGAGCAACTCCATCCATGGAGTATTCGTTGCTGGAATCTTCAGTTTGGAAAAGACTCACCAAGAATTCACTGGCAAATTTATTGATTGACCAAATAGCATCTGCGTCCTGGCCTTCGTGATTTTCATCTGATTGTAGAATAGCACGTTTGGCTGACTTTGCAGGCGTAAAATGGGGATCGGGAGATGTAGGTAATACCTCAGGAGACAGACAGCTACTAGTTCTTGGTGTCTGCGATCTTTGCCCGAAGCAATCAGGTGGTGATAGTGAATGAACGATTGCTTCAATATCAATGACTGACTCTTGCGTCTCCTCTTCTGTGTTATCTAAAGAAGCAGATGCAAGCTCTAACGGGTGAGCAAGTTTGCTCAAAATGTAGTCGAAGGGGAGGTTCAACACAACATTTGGAAAGATAGGCGCCTTGACAGATAAAATATGAGACTCCGTCAGAGATGCGGAGGCGAGAAGTTGGTCCTCACTGTCACGATTCTTGGGCATGTGTTTTTCAGCATAGGTCTTGAGGGAAACAGCTAGGCGGTGGCTATCCAAGTAACGAGGGAAAACAGCCTTGGGCAAATTATGGAACTTGAAGCTAGCTTCTAGCTTTTCTATTGATATTGAATCGAGTGCGTACTCCTGGATGTTGTACTCTGATACTTCAACGGTGTCATATTCAAATAAGGGTCCTGTTGATTCGGTTTGAAGAGAGAGTGGTGAAAATAGTTAGTACGACGAAACGAGAGGACAACAATAAAGTTAGCAACTTGATACAACATTGCACATACCAAGAGAATACGGATCTGTCGCATCAGCCATCTTTGAAGGAGAGACCTCCTGCGCATTCCAAAAGGGAGCCAAAAAGATGACATGGATCTGGTTCTTTGACGAGTTACGTCGCTATCGTTGGTTCAAGGGATAAGAAAAGTTTGTGAGCACAAGCGTTTGCGACAAGGAAAAAATGGGTTATACTTGTCGAGAACATCGTCACTTACCACTTTTCCTTCCGCAGTTAGCTTTCCTTCCACAACATTCCTCACTCTTGCGGGCCATAACAGACCTTTCGCCGCCCTGTTTGTGGGCTTGGCAAGGATTATCCCGTTCTCAATTCCTGGCACGACAAATTTCGCCGTTGCTGCAAAGCGAGTGCTGCCAGTCGCTGCGTTACTTCGAGTTGTCTTTTGCCTTTGTTTATTCTCCCACTTCTTCAAGCCCCTCTGCAACTCTCCTGGCTCCATATCAAACGTGTCCAAATCTTCGAGAAATACTCCCTTCCAAAGGCCACCATACGTTTCGTCTGGGATGTAACCAACGACGACAGCTTCGTGTTTCTGCCACATGACTCGTTTGCCAATGTAGATTGCTCCGCCCAGAGGTCCTTCTGGACTGTCAGCTTTCTTGATTGTCCACCCATCTTGTTGCAGAACAATCGGGTCATAGTTCATTCGGTTGGCTGCCTTGATAATAAAATCAAGGCGTTCTTCAGAAGACTTGGCGGGTCTTTGTAAGGCATAGGCAAGAATCTTCTTTGCCATTGCTGGGGTCCCTTTCATGTGATAGACATAGCGAAAAAGAAGTTCGAGGCCTCTAAGATCATTATGATCACGTGCATTCGATGCAACCCAATCGCAGTAATCAATTCGAATAGGTTTGCCAGATGGTTGAGTATTCAAATAGTTCTTGTTGACAACCACCTCCTTTCGGAAAAGATCAAGGTTGCCGGCCCAGTCTCCCTTCCATCCATCGTCTTCTCCGTAGTTATAGTGGTCTCCAATTTGTAGTGCAGCTTCTAGCTGTGCTAGATCTCGAAATGTAAGGCTTTCTAGTGGATCAACCTTAGGAATGACCATATCTTCAAGTCTCATTACGTCCGCGAGAGCAGGATCTATCAGATCACTGTAATCTATGTTGGTGTCGTCATAGTTTGTATTATTTTCTATGACATTGGTACCGTCTGAAGAGTGTGACTTTGTCTCTTCCACTTCCATAGCATCCGTTTGCTGCTCAGCAGTTGAAGACGGAGGAGGCAGGGGCTTTGCCTCCTCTTCAGACGTTGACGGCTCTGCAGGAGTGTCACCATTAGTTGGTGGCGTTGGTTTAGACTCTTCTACGTCCATTTGTTCCACTGCAGTACTCGCATTAGCTTCAGGTTGCAATATAGTCGAGTTAGTGTCGGATAATGCCTTGGGTTCCACTACAAGTGCAGGTGAATCGCCCTGCGGTTTGGCCCTCTTCGGTGAATTTTGACCATTCAACGGCGAATCGAGTTGCCTCTTCGTGCCATTGGAGTCTCCATTTGTGTTATCAGATTCTCCACTTGCTTCCGCCAATGTTGTGTTTGTCTCCCCAGCGGCAGAGGCTTGTGTGGAGGTGCTACTTTCAATGTCATTGGGGTATGGTCCTTGTTTCGCTATGTCGCTTTTGTTGGCCAAGCGTGTGGCTCCGGAGTCCTGTGAGGGATCGGCCGCTGTTATTGAGTCGACCTTTTTGTCTTGAAAAGACGAGCCGTCATTGATGGAAGCTTGGTCTTGATCGATTGACATCATGGAGGGTGTCTGTTCAGTCCGATCTGGAGAGATGTTGGGTTGATGACTTTCCCTTCTTTCTCGTTGGTTTCAAAAAATTTTGAAAGATCTTTTTTAGAGGAGGAGGGCCTACGCAAAAGGAAAATCAGATTACTGCGTGAGAAAAAAAGTTGGATAAGTAATAAAGTAGCAGCGACGCGTCAAAGATAGAAGAGCTTGGCTTTGCGGCCATGATATTATCATAGGTAGCTCGTAAGAGATCGCCGGGGCCAGAGAAAACGCGATGACGCACTCTAAACCACATCCAGCCCTCTTTTATGTGTAGTTGACTCGACTATCAAAACGGGCACCGCCGCGGCCTTATGTTAGGGGGCGTCGATCTCGCGGCACGGACAAGCAAATGAAATAAACTCACGCAGAATAACTTGTCTAAGAGTACTGAGATTAAAGATGCGTTTTGGAGACGGGTGATCGTTGGAAAGGTGGTTGATGGTGACAGTGTCGACGAGGCGCACCTGCTTCAATGTTTGTCTCCAGAAAAATGAGACGTCGCTTTTGAGAGTTTTGAGGCTTGAGCAGTACATACTAATTCCAACTTAGGCGAGCTACGTAAGAGCTCGTTCTTACTTCTTACAGTAACAAAGTACAGCTCACTTAAGTCAACAGAGGGGGGCTGGGAATAAGGGCGTAAAACGAGAGAGATGGCTTGGACAGCGCACCAGATCCTTTGCATTAGCCTCTGCTACTCATACTGTTGACACTGTATCCAGTTCGTTTGATATAACTTTTATTGGGCGCCAGACCAAGATACCTACGATCTAAGCTAAGGGAAGGGAAAATTTCAAGCACATTTTCAGTAACTAACCAAACTGGCTCTATTCTTTTCTGTGCCATATTCATATAAGTAAGACCAAGTTATATACATCTCAGCATTATTCTGAGTCCTCTTGAGCTTGAAAATGAAAGCATCGTTTGATGAAGATGAGAGTAGCAGGTAAAAACAGTCTAGCATTACTAAGTAGTAACAAATTTGTGAAAAAATACATAAATTGAGAAGGGTATTCAACATAAATAATGTCATCCAAAAGAGAGGTAGCACGGACATGCTTCTCTTATACGTCACAAGCTTATTCAGTCCCACTCGCATTGCTCATCGCTTTGGCTTTAGCTTTGGAGAATCCCACAACAACACCTCTCTTTTTGGAACTCTGTACATAGCTCTTGTAATAGCAACGAATTCGATCCCTTACTGCAACAAAGTTGAAGCAAGACTCATCGAATATGTAGTTGTGTCGTGCAGCAATCTCAAGCAACCCTTCGGTAAGGCGGTTATTGAAATGCTTTTGCTCAGCGGTGTAGTTTAGAGCTGAATGGCGGAGGTATTCAGAACGATTAGCAATGAGGAATTCCTCGAGCTGTGAATAAAAGGTTTCAATCAATCAATGAGTGAGTGCTACTAATGTGATGACAAGCAGGGTTAGACAAAAGATATATATAAATTTCCTCACCTCTGGATAATTTCTCCAAGAAAACTTCTTTTTCAAAATAACTGGCTCTGAGTGGATTGTGCGCCCACCTTTGCGAAATTGGTAGCCTACCATGTGAGGTGCTGGGTAATGAATCGGTGGAGATGTCGAAGAGTAATCGTGAGGTTGTGGTGGGTATGCTGAGTAAGGCGAGTCTGGGTGACCTGGCACAGGAGGTCCAGTACCTGAAGGTTGGGCCTCTGGACGAGGAGCAGCGCCTGGGGAAGTTTCAGAAGGCTTGCGACTTGGGGAGCTCTCATCTACACTGACTGTGAATGATCTCTTAAACTCAATAGGAGGTGCAGTGTAGTAACCTGGGTATCCTGGGGGTGGAGGCCCTGGGTAAGGATGTCCATGTGGAGGTGGTCCTGGGAACGGAGGTACAATCTTCTTGGCGTCGCCTTCATCCGCTGGTACAACCTGTGATGACTTTACAGGTGTAGAAAGTGGATGGAAAGGGGGTGGAGCTCCGGAACGTGGAGGTGACACTGTTTCGGGATCGTGCTGCTCTGGAGAGTGATACTGTCCCCAGTACTCGGGCGTTGGAGGCACCGGTGTAGGTGGCGCATGCTGCATTCCGTAATATGGATGTGGCATACTTCCTGGAGGAGGTGGTGGCGGAGGATACGGGTATGGATACCCAGCATATGGCCCAGGGTGATGGTGTGGTGGTGGAGGACCATGTGGATAGGGAGGGTAACCTCCATACGGAGGAGGGTAATGCGGTGGTCGTGAATCGCTTGGCTCCTCCTTCTTTCCATCTGCACGATCTCTTGCTGGGTCATGAACAAGCTTCCCTCGCTTAGTAGCGTACGGTTTAGGTAAAAGTGCATAAGGCTTCGCTCCATCACTTGGTGCATTCACATTTGAGCGTAGAGGTGTGCCTGCAGTAGAAGAAGTAGACATGTTCGACTTGGGAGATGCTTGAAATTCTTTCTGAGTGTCCGATTCTGCTTCAGCCTCTTCCTTTTTATTTGATGGGCTGCCTACATCAGATAAGGAGGCTAAAATCATAGCATCATCATAGCTTCTCTTTTGGCCTTCTTTCTCTTCTTCTTTCACAGAAGAAGGGCTCCCTTCCCTGCTGTTCACTGAGCCTCCGCCTCCTTTGATGCGGTGAACGGTCTGAGAGTGCTTGCTACTACTGCTGCTACTAGCTTCATCTTCACTGTTCACAGCTTGTAATCCTACTGCTGCTGATGATGATACAGATAATACCGTCAGCTTTCGTTTGCCAAGAGATTTGTTCGTCGGGAAAGCAGGCGGCGGACCGAACCCATCAACATCGTCTTCTGAGTCGATGCTGCTACCTGTGATGTTGACTTCTTTCGATGGCGTCACTTCAGCAGACGCTTCAAAATGAACTTGAGACATGTTGTGAGACGGAGACGATACTCGCTGCTGATGTTTACAATCCATCCTCTTAATCTAGCTCTTGATCAGCTGGTGGCTGATGTTATGTGATCGGCGTAGGGTTGACGGCGACCTTGTTCCCTCTCGATGTCTATCGATGACACTTTGGTAGATAGGCGTCGATGAGTTCCTATCCTTGCGACAAGATGCAACGGAACAATCGCTATTATTTCAAACTAACAACGGTTGGATGTTCTATACGTTGATCGGATTGTTAATGGCTCTTATGTAGATATATTTTTTGGAATTCTCTCGGTTTGCAATTGAGATGCAATAGGCTTGTTTTTAGCACGACAGAAGTTTGTGGAACTTTTTTGGTGAGTGAGCTAAGTGAGATACTAATTCCGGCGTAGGCGGCGCTTTCGCGGGGGCTTCTGTTCTTGGTTGTTGATGCCAAAAATTTAGACCCATACTCAGGAGCCCTTCGCCTCGACCTATCTCACCAATATTGTCGAAGGCCCTGAAGGACAATTTAGGCCGAGTCTAAGAAAACTCTTGGATTTGTTTAGGGTAGTTGTGTATCCTAAGAAGTATCTCTTACGTCTAGAGTAGTAGTTAGGTTATCTTTAACCTACTACTGATCAAAATAGTTCAAACCTTTTTGGAATCGGTAGGTGTCATTCTCTGCTTCTTTAGCTGCATTCCTCCACTCTTCTTTGAAATTGGATCCAGCTGGTGGCAAAGGCCTGCCTGCTACAACGGCTGCAATGTCATCGGCGATATCATACGGTTGGTACTTGCGAGGGTAACGACGTATGGGTTTTCCAGTGCGTCCGTCCACAAGGAACTTTTCAAAGTTTGCCTGAATCTTTCCCAAACCAGCAGGAGTACGGCAGCTTCCCTCTATCCATCGCCAGAAAGGTGCAGCTCCAGAACCTAGTAAGTTCACTTTATCGGTGAGGTATGTTCCGGGGCTACTACTTCCATACCCGTACTCTGACTCCATTTTGAGGCGAATCAAAGCTGATGTATCAGGTTCATAGTAACCTTGATCGGTAGGTGAAACAATCACAGCAAATTCGCCGTTCTTGCCAAATCTATTTGCAAGTGCTATCAACTCGGGGATGTTCTTTCTCGCGATTGGATCATCCTGTTTGATGTTTACAACCAAAATGGCCTTCACTTTCGTTCCTGAACCTCCATCCGTCCAACCATCCCCTGAATCATTTGTAGCTACATTTTGGCCCACAAGATCTGCTACATTCATCTCTTTACCCTTCACTGGCAAAGTGAAATCATAAATGGTACGCGGATCATCTTTTATCTTCTGCGCAAGTTCCTTCCTACGCTCTTCTGCTGCTTCGTCTTCGGCCTGCTTTGCCTTCTCGGCTTCGTTTACTTCTTGAGAAACTTTTGCAGCACGGGCGGCGATACTTTCGAATGCTGCCGATGGTTCTTCCCCTTCTGCGAAAGCGGGTAGTATGCTGCCTGAAAAGATTACTGATGATGCCGACCCAGCAGCTGTGAGGAAGGCACGTCGACCAGAGCTGTTATTGTTGCATTCTTGACACGGTTGGGTTTCTACATCTGAATGAATGTTGTCATTTGCAGCTGCCAGAGACAGCCTTGCGGGGAATTGCGGAAGAGGTGTAGTAAATGCCGACACCGATGAAGCTGCAAGGAGCATCAGAGTAATTGTCCGTCTTGGCTGCAACATTATTTTTTTGCAAAAAGCTTCCTGCTATTCAACTACTACTACTACTACTCTCAATTTAGATGCGAGACGCTTTCGAACCGCAGTGGAGCTGTTTTATGAAGCACAACCCTCCTCTATCTCATCAGCGCAGCTATCAACCTCCAAGGTGTAAGTGGGGTCCAAAGCCAAAGCAAAGTGAGCAGTCAAAAATGGCGCCACCTACGCACTAAGGAGAAGAAGGAGAATAGGGAAGGAGGCGTATGTACCTACAACTTCTACTTATCAATAAAGCAATAGTTATTAGCTAGAGTAGGGGTATCAACCACCAGTTCTCGACGACATGCGACGTGCCGTTATTATTTGCAATGCAATGCAGTGCTCATAAATAAAGCAGAGCTCCACCAAAGCAAGAAGTAGAACAAACAAACCATGTCGGTTGGTCAAACAATGCGCTCTACCTCACCTCATCACATGGAAGATGTTGAACTTGGTTCTTCGTCCTCCAATAAATCAATTGGAAACGCCAGAACACGTCCCATGATGAAGGCAAAGGATTCCAATGTTGTCGAATTACAGCCGTTGGTCGATACTACATCATCATCGTCAAGTTCCAGTAAGGATGAACGGTCGTCGTTTGCAAAGAGTATTATTGCTAGTACTCTATACAGTGGATGTAGTATTGGGATGGTCCTTGTTAATAAGAGCTTGGCTTCGAGGTGAGATTATTTTTGAAGGTTTTACGTATTTTAACTTTTGACAATATCATAAAAACTTATCTTTCTTTTGTCACTCTGCACACACACACACCTATAAAGTTACAATCATCTTATTGATGGTGACCTCAACATCCTCCTAGTCGTTTTTCAGGCAGTCGCCGCCGTAATTTGTGTAGAGTTCTCAAAGTTTATGGGTTGGGTGGAGTACCCAAACTTTAATAGCCGAACAGCACGGAGCTGGGCTCCCGTCAACATCTTCTTCTGCGGTATGCTCTTCACTGGTATGGCAAGTATGCAACACAACTCTGTTCCTATGGTTACTGTTTTTAAGAATATTACCAACATCATGACTACTATTGGAGACTGTATTTTGTACGGGGCTGCCATTGAGGTATTAGTTATGGCGGCATTTGGAATTATGTTATTGGGAGCAATTTTTGCTGCTAGGAATGATGCAGATGTTACACAGACAGGATTATTTTGGATGCTTGGGAACTGTCTTTGCACGTCGGGGTATGTCTTGTATCTCAAATATGCCACCAAGACGGTGAAGCTTTCGAAATTCGGAATGGTGTTTTACAATAATGTACTGTGCACATGCTTTCTGTTGCCCGTAACAATGTTCAATGGAGAATTATCCATATTTCTCAACACATCAGCACTCCACACTGTGGACTACGGGGTGAAGAATGCGTTTGCAGGATTCGTTGGCTTTTTCCTGAACTTTGCAAGTCTAAACTGTGTGGCTCAAACTGGACCAACGACTTATGCTATGATTGGATCTCTGAATAAAATTCCAATAGCAATTATTGGGTACTTGATCTTTGATAATGATATTTCTCCTGAGACGTGGAGATTCATTTGTGTGAGTTTGTGTGGGGGTATCCTCTACACTGTTGCAAAGCTTCGTGCCGGGAAGAGAAAATCACGCAACTAAGCGTAATACACGTACATGGGGTTGTCGTCTTCAATCGATTATCTAAAACATGAAGGAGCGTCATCCTACGTTTCTATATCTGCCTTATTGTGTGGGCCGAAGAAAGTGTTGATCGAGGTAACAACTCATTCGTGTAGAAAGAAGGGGTTAGATCTTTCTATTATCAAAATAATAATTGTTCAGCAGTCATAAAAGTAGTAAACATCGTAGACAGAATGTTTGCTTCAGAAAATTGCTGAGTTCATTGATTCTACCAACTCTCAAATCCCCTTGCATACTCTGCAGAAGCTTGGATGCTTCGTACTCCACAACAAATTTTTTCAACTCCTGTTCAACTAGCAAGCAACATAGGCGTACCATACCATATTTTACATACTCATACGATACTATGTACTTAGCGTGGAGACGTGAGTTCTCAACATCTTTCTTTGGATCTTTCAAGATC
>JALLBI010000487.1:0-11099 GCA_036940125.1 Mediolabrus comicus
CTACAGACAATGTGTACCCCAACACTGCGAAGATCTACAAAAATGACTACACTGGAAATGCAGATATGCCTTTTGACTTCTTCTTGTCTCGCTACTTTGAGGCTTACGTGACTGAGACCGAGGCATTTTGCGAGTCCCTGGTGAATGATGGCCCAGTTCCATGCACTGGAATCGATGGTCTGGTCGCTTTGGTGATGTCACTTGCAGCTGACAAATCTGCTGCGGAAGGGCGTTGGGTGAAATTTAGTGAGATCATTGAGCAAGTGTACTGCTCCAGTCCTACTGAATGTTCCCTTATTGCCAACGATGATATGTTCCCAGAAGGCTTCAAGCCAGTGGGTGACATTAAGGACTTGGGCAAGATCGTTGTAGATGATGTTGACCAGAAGAAGGCAGCAGGCAGTTTTGGAGATAAGATCAAGAGCATGATCTGGGGTTAGACTGTATTCATATTTATGGCAGCATACGCTTTGACTGCTTAGTTTCATTGAAGAATAAATGAAATATTCTATTTGTTATTTGACGTCAATAATTACTTGCTCCACCGACTTTGATAGTAATAACCAGAGACTCAACTTGATTTGTTGTTGCATAATGGCGTCTTCACAAATGATTTGATCGCTCCTGTTTGTATCAACCGCTTCTGAAAGTGGGTCATTTGTTTTGAAGAAAGTTATGCCTGTTACACATTTGTCCTGAGAGTTATCAAACTTGACCCGCTTCGCTGTCCTACCAGAAGAAGATAATGGGTTTCCTTTGTCCCCTCCTTCGTGATTACTGTTACTGTTGGCAGCCATTTCATTCTTTAATGTCTGTAAAGATATCTCCAATGTATCACATCTCTCCTTGGCTTCATCAAGCAACTTTTGTAAAAAGGGTTCAGATCGGAAAGAGTCGCAGGATTTTTTGCACGTATTTTGCCTTTGTGTTACCATTTTTGTGATAAAATTCCATGATGGTATGGAGATGTCACTCAATTCATGAAAGGTGTGCCCTACAGTTGACGCCAAGGCATTTCGATTGTTCGTCAAGGGGGTCAAAGATAAATTATTGGTATTGCTGTTATTTGGTGTCGATAATGAGCGCCTTTTTACTGCAGAAAAGTGTAAATTTTGAGGAGTCAGTGATGGCATTAGAGTCGACGCTGCCTGATCCTTTTCCGAGTTTGTAGATAGGAAATGATCACGTTGTGATGTTGCCTCCGCGCATATTTCATTCCAATGAATTTGCCGTTGTAATTGAGGGAGGTATTCCCGTCGTTGCTCTATGAACCTTTCAATCAAACTCCATATTTCACTACTCACTGGTCGTTCATCTGATTTAGCATTTTGGTTGACATTGTTGTCATCACTGTTGTGCTGCTGTTCATGATCGTCCGCATTTTTCTCGATATTGTTGCCGTCACTACCATCTGCATTGTGTAACGAACGTAAAATTTGCAGATGACATGCTTGAAATTGCTGCTGCCGCCGACGCTGATGATTATTCGCCCCTCGCTGCTCCGTCGACATATCATTTTTATTTGACATTATTTGATCTTGCTGTCTCTAGAGCGTGCTTTATTGGAGTTTATTGGCGCTTTTGGTCATAAAAACTAGTGTTGTGTGATTATTTACAGCTACCGACGTTACATAAGATAAAAAACACTAAAGAGTTAAAAGGTAAAACAACAACTCAACTAACACTCAACACTCAACCAAAACTCAACGCCACTTTTCTGTTGTTGACATCATTACTTACTATTATTGCGTGTGTAATTGTTGCCAAGCCTCGAATCCATTCCATCCCCGGAAATGAGCTCCCACAACAACGACATTGTGTCTATACATGGGAATATGTCGGCAGCCGAAGAAGAAACGACGCCCAAAGCACCAAAAAGGGACGCCATGGGAAATATAAAGCAGCCGACGAAGAGATCCAAAGAATCAATGGGGGAAGAAAAAATTGGTTCCGCCCTCAAGTCACTTGACAATATGCGTGTAATTATTGACCTCTTGGACAATGTCAAGGACTTTATTGGAGCAACAGCTACCGCTACGGATACCGATGATGATTCTAAGAGCAAAGTTGTAAACGAAGCATTTGATTTGTCCAAGAAGACTCTGAAAGAACATATTGATACCGTGTCAAAGCTGTTAAATAATACAAAAGAGATGAACAACGCCAATCGGGTGCACCTCAAGCTCACGAAGAAAGACAAATACCTGGCACAAAATGCAAAACTAGAAAACCAGCGAAAGATGAGGGAAAATCCGGTGGAGGCGCTGACATCTGCAATCAACACGGCAAAGGATTGCATTAACAAAATAGGCAAACATGAAGAGACTATGGCAACAGCGAAAGTAGTCAATAAAGAAAGGCCTTCAGAAAAGTCTTCAGAAACACCTTCAGAAACGCCTTCCAAGCCTTCCAAGAAGAAGAAAACTGACGGCCAACAGCAGCAGCAAGAAGAAGAATCCGAAGAAGTAGTCGAAATTCATTTGCCTACCCCAACAAATGGCTTCATATATCAAACATATGAAGCGGTTGAAACTTTGAAAGACCTAGAAGCAAACATTGAAAGTTTGTCGGGCACCAAAAACAAAAACATGCAACGCCGCTTCAAAAGGAAATATAAGGATGAAATGATCAGTAAGGGATACGTCCCGGTTAAGAAGTCTGCTTTGAACGATTTTGCAGCTACGTATGCTGCTCGTGAAAATGCTCCTGCACCTCCCCCCTTTTGGAATATGAAAGGGAGGCGAGAGTACATCAGTCTTGATGTTCTTAGGGCCAAGGCAATAGCGCATAATGAGAGAACTGGGGAACAATGGACTCGGGATCATACAGTGGCAGCAATATATGAAGTCAAAAAGGCAAAAGCTTTGGAAGACGGCAAAGATCCCACTAAAGTCGCCGGGCCAGAAAAGAAAACCGTCGATGCGTATCATGCAGCACTGAAGAATTCTGTGGATCAACAGGTAGAGAATATCTCAGTATAAATGGCCAAAGGGCAGGGGCAGGCATCACGTTACATACCTGGCATAGTTATTTGTGTGTTATTTCAATGTAATAATTTACTATTTTTATCGTCACAATTCTATTGGTTCCTTTTAAGTCTCTAGCTTTTTTACCTGACTGATTTCCGTAAGCCTTGTTTCCGCAGCTTTAGATCCTCATTAACTCGGCTTCGCGATCTACTCTTATTAGGATTTTGGCTTCGCGATCTTGCGGAAGCACGCGAGAGGGATTTGCTCCGAGTGACGGACTTCCCCTTCTCATCAGATGAAATGGAACCTCGTCGTTGTTGCTTCGCATGGGATGAGGTACCACCACGGGAATCGATTGAGTCAGATCGCTTCATGGACCTCTTCGGGGCCTCGCTACGGGCACGGCGCCGTGTTGTTGATCGGCTCCGTCCTGACCGTTTTGATCTATCAGCGGATGATAGATCATCCCTCCCTACCCGAAGAGGTGAGAGACGGTGACCATAGACCTGTTTTTCTTTGCCATCGCGAAGGCGAACTACGTAATAAGGGCGATGCTTCTTGTCCCTGAGTAGTTTCGCAATAGTAACTTGAAAGTGTTCTCCCTGAGAGGAATTGTAGAGAACGTCATCGCCAACAGCAAAGTTGTGGGCCAATGCCAGAGCGTGCGCGGGAGGTTCGGCATGCTTTTCCTCCGACGTATCCGTGTTTTTGGATAGATCCACAGGTACTAGTGCGAACTCCTCCGCATCTTCTTCTTTTGCTGATGAGTCAATTCCATTCTCCACCCCAGTCTCAGAAACAGGACTTTCACCATCCGTTGTCTCTTCCACCACTGCCTCTGTGTCCTCTTCCTCAGCCCTTTTCTCGGCATCAGACCCCTCCCAAGTCATCATAAGATGTGCATTATCCGTCTGCTTCTCCTTCCCACATTCCAGCCGAATAGAATAATACGGATCCAACAAATCATCCAAGTGACTACCAAGAATTGTTGCCTTTTGTACTCCTTGGGCGTTTTTGTAGTACAATTCCGTTCCAACAGCATACTTTGGGACAATTTTGGTGCCCCCTTCTTCTGTCTTAGCCTCAACCATTTCAACTGAGCAAGGGAGAGCTAGAGGCTCCGTTTCCGGCTTTTGTTGCTGTTGATGACTTTCTTGTTCCGTTTCTTCAGAAGAATCTTCGCACTTTTCAGAACACGGTTCATATCCCGGGTCGACATCTTCAATGGAGGGTAGGGCCAAAATTTCCTTCGAACGGGGTTTCTCATTCTTCTCCTTCATTAGAATAGCTAGCTCATCACTCGTCAGATCCATTAATGCTTTTATTTCATGAGCTTCAACATCTTTACTGGTCCCATCAGGTAGATCAATACCATACTTGCACTTGGACGAGGAGGGGTAAACTTTGACGACCTTCACTTTGGAAATGTGACCTTCAGAGGAGCGGTAATAGGCATTCTGACCAGTGGAGAATGATGCGTCAATGGATGATGCGCTTGAGCCATCAAACGAGCCTGCCGCACTACCACCGTCACTAGAGCTATCAGACATTTGATCAGTCACAGACACATCCACAGAACTCACTTTACTCTTCGTCGTAGATTCTCTTCTTTCACTGCTCTTCATCTCTCCTCGTTCCTCGCCATTCTGCTCACCGTGACTGCTCCCCTTCTTGATGGACGAGTCTAGTTCTTGGATAGGAGTAAGGTGCTTTCCATCGGCCTGTTTCTCCTTCCCATCTCTCATCCGTATGGTGTAATACGGTTCCAACTTGGCATCATGATGTACTCCTACAACTGTTACCTTGCAAATACCCTTGGAAGATCGGTAGAAAGCCTTTTGACCCTTGACAATACTTCCAGATTGACCACTACGTCCCCCCTTCCCACCGGACCGACCATGTCTTTTCCTTGTGGTGCGTTTGGACAGTTTCCCAGTTAAATCAACAGCACTTTGGATGATGTTACGTTTGGTGCGAGATGATGATGATGAGAAGGACTTCATGCGGCTACTACTCTTCTCGCCACCGGTAGTACTGCCACTATCCCCCTTTGATGAATTTGATTTACCTCCACTACCAGTTGAACCGCCTGATCCTTTTGCACTCTTCAAAATCATGGCGATGATGTTCTGACGAGGGCGTCGTTTAGAGAGCACCGCGCTCAACTTTGACTTGGACGACGAGGGCATGTTTTAGAAGTATATTTTTAAGCCACAAGATATGTGCAATTGCTCTTTGAGTGGTGCGCAGCAATCAACGAAGAGTCCACCGTTGTATGATTCTTTCCGGACTACAAACCGCAACGTTCAATAGTTATTGAGCCGCAAATATTATTTTCGAAATTAAACTGATAGAGCAGCCACAATAGTGGATGATGCAGGATGAAGATTTCGCGGGCTACTGTTTAGGGACGCAAGATAGATGACCCTGAGCCAATGAACAACAATAGTAACGTTTAGGGCAGTTCGATGCAGCGCTGTGATTGAGGTGCGTTGCTGCAAAACAGTGTTTCATAGAGGCGTTGTTGTTTGATTGGATCAGCCTGTTTCCTTGCCTTCTCCTTTTTGACGGACCTTTGACTCTTTTACAACAGCCCCATCCCAGGGGGCAAGTCCAGGGGGCGTCCGCCCCCGCCCCCGAAAAAGAAGGAGAAGCAGAAGGCGAGGGGCAGGAGAAGACGCTGCCAGCTTGAAGCTTGAAGCTGAAGCTCGTGAAGAAAAAGCAAGCTTGCACTCCCTTGCGTTGCANGTAAGAAACGATGTGCTCTAACAACACAATGCAATCACATGCAGTTTTCATCTTTCGCCAATACAGCAGCACGCTGTTGTGACGCCCACACTGAGCATACAACCACTGCATTCTAAAGCATCAAGTCGAAAAGGAAGAAGAGGGAGAGGACTGGGACATCCTACGTCAAAGAAAATTTCATATCCTCCTATCCCCATAAACGATGAGGACGACGATTTGGATATTGATGATCATCTTAGTCAGATATTTCCTCTGCAAGATGACTTGGAACATCATTTAAATTCGCATCATGATCATGCAACTGCAGCAACAAATAATCATCACCAGAATGTCGAACATAACATGAACGCAGGTGCACGAGTTTCCGAATTCCTCTCCAATATCCCTAAGGTCCTATCAAGACCCCCACTCGTATCATCTACCCAGGAATGGAGAAAGCTGCAACGCCATGCAGCGCAAACAATCAAACAGACACATCTACGAGAATTACTGCAAGATCCAGTGAGATGTGATGCCATGTGGGCAGAACACGATGGGGTATACTTTGATTACTCACGACAACAGGTAACTCTCGAAACTATGGACTTGTTATTTGATTTGGCCGAGAAACAAGAATTGACAAAACGGATACAGGCCATGGTGAATGGAGAGAAGATCAACTTTACCGAAGATCGGGCAGTGCTTCATACGGCATTACGTGCAAGTAAAGACAAAATTGGGACAGTCTTTGTAGATGATGTTGATGCCATTAAGGAAGTTCATGAGGTACTTGATCAAATCAAACAATTTACAGAGGCATTCCGATCGGGACATATTACGGGTTATACAGGGAAGAGGATGAGGAATATTGTATCAGTTGGCATAGGTGGCAGTTATCTAGGACCAGAGTTTTTGCATGAAGTAAGTGCCCAACAATTTACGTTATTTATTCATATCATCAGTGTGCGATTGCGTGCGCTCAAATAGAAGTTTTACACATCTAACCAACAGGTCCTCAAAACAGAAGAAGAGGGAATAAACTCATCATTGGGGTACAGCTTAAGATTTCTTGCCAACGTAGATCCAGTTGACGTAGAACGGACATGTGCCGATCTTGATCCAGAGGAAACCCTAATCATTATCGTTTCGAAAACGTTTACAACAGCAGAAACAATGTTGAATGCACGAACGATGCGTCAATGGCTTTGGGATTTCATGGGGGATGACATTGATGTTGTGAAGAAGCATGTCGTGGCTTGTTCATCAGTATCTGCTACAGAAAATGTCAAAGCTTTTGGCATTGATACAGACAAATTCTTCTTCCGATTTTGGGATTGGGTAGGAGGAAGATATAGTGTTTGTGGAGCTGCCGGCGCCGTTCCAATCAGTTTGTTGTACGGGTTTGACTTGTTTGAGAAGTTTTTAGAGGGGGCACGATCGATGGATGAACACTTCATCAATGCACCTATGAGACAGAACATTCCAATCCTTATGGGTCTGTTGGGTGTGTGGAACTCCTCATTCATGGGATACAATTCACGAGCATTGATTCCATACGCACAGGCTTTACTGAGACTACCAGCGCATATTCAACAGCTAGATATGGAGTCGAACGGAAAGAGAATATCGCGACATGGAATAGAGATTGATTACCCTGTTGGCGAGGTCGATTTTGGAGAACCAGGGACAAACAGCCAGCACTCATTTTTCCAGCTAATCCATCAAGGTCAAACAATACCTGTAGACTTTCTCGGATTTGTACAGAGTCAGCATGATTTACTGATGGACGGAGAAAAACTATCATCGCACGATGAATTGATGAGCAATTTCTTTGCACAACCAGATGCATTGGCCAACGGCAAGACTGTAGATGAAGTCAGAGCGGAAGGTTGTCCAGAGGAATTAATCTTGCACAAAGTTTTTGATGGGAATCGCCCAAGCAGTTCAGTACTATTTCCACAACTTTCTGCCTATGTCACTGGTCAGATCCTATCACTCTACGAGCATAGAACGGCGGTGCAAGGATTTATCTGGGACCTCAATTCCTTTGATCAGTGGGGCGTAGAATTAGGAAAGAAGCTAGCCATTGATGTGAAAGATCACCTCATGAGAGCACGATACGATCCAAAACAACGACCTGTTGACATTCCAGCATCACCAGCAACATCACGAATTCTTAACTATTATGTGAAAAATGGGCGTGAGGCAACTGCAAATGGAACAGGTGTGAATGTGAATCCTTTGACAAGCGTGACAAGAAAGACACATAGAGAACACTTTCCACCGCCAATACATGACTTGGGCGGAAATGTAGGAAAGTTATCCTAAAAACAAACTAAATGTTATATCAAATCTACTATCTGGAATCCACTAGTTTACAGCCTAAGATATAATCTAAACGTGGGAATTCTTTCTTGATGCTCTCCGAACTCCCCTCTCGATGCAACCGCCCTTGCGACGGTCCCTTTTCACCATAGCCGGTGTAGATCTTATCAAGCGTATCGAAACTTTCCTTGCCAACAACCTCTCCCCATGGCACCTCCCACGGAGATCCTCCTCCTAAGCGCTCATTGTCTTTCAAAGCTACAATGAATTGATTTCCTCTGCTGTTTTTACCCGACCCGGCGTATGCCAAATAACCCTTGCCAAAACGTTTCACCCCAAGCTCATTTGTTCGATGGGATGGTCCTTCCGGTAACCAATTCTTATCATCTTGTAGGTTTTTATTATATTGCTTATTGTATTCCGACTTACCCGCTATTCCAAACTGACAAAGGAAACCATTTATACATCGCATTAGTGCTACCTTGCTAGCAAAGTACTTTGATTCTACCATCTGTAAAAAGCGTTCAGCTCCAAGCGGAGCCCAAGATGGATGAACAATGATGTGAAGGTAACCAGCAGTAGTTTCACATGTTACCAAAGATATAGGCTTGTCATCTGGAGGAGGCGATACAATGTGGCGGTTGTGACTAGCTTTCGGATGGAGTTCATCTTGAGTCAAGTCATTTAGAGAATGTATTGTTGGACCGATTACTATGCTATTTTCACTGTTCTTCACACTAGCTCTGCTTTTGTTTTCTCTCGATGTTGCTGGCTTGTTAATAGCAAAGTCATGGTTGCGCTGTCGATGAATTCCAATGCAAAAGGCATAGATTGAAACAAAGATACAAAAACCTAAGAGACAAGTCGACAAAGAGAATTGATAGTTGCGCTGCCTTAAGACTTCTTTCCTCCGTAGTAGGACATCGTGAACTCTGCCTCTGCCTCTTGCACTGCACCTTGCACCTACCATCCTACCTTGCACCTTTCAACAAGAACAAACGTTTAGATGGAGCGCTACATATAATTAAGATTTAAGAAGTAGCCTCTTTTCCGATTTTCATTTGCTTATTTTTTTTTACAACAAGGGCCATTTTTTTACAGAGCAAGATGACATGACATCTATCACGCTATGAAGAGATGACATCTACAAGAACAGCGTTAATAATTATGTGCGTCATCTTCCATTTATGTTGCTCTACAGTAAGCGCTGGGCGGCGTATAGTGGCGTCGAGGAGGACATTGCAAAGGCGAATAATTTCTGGCTTTGTTCATCCATCGTCATTGCCGCAGACACAGATGCCGATGCCAATAAAATCGTTTTCTACCAAGGCAATGCCATTGGAAGATTTCTCACACATATACGACGACCGGCTATCTTATTATTATCGCACTGCCCTGAAAATGGCGACAAATGATGACGAACTTGATGGATCATCACCAAACCGCAACGCTGATGAATATGATGATTTATTCTTCGTCCCAGCTACTACACCAACGTCTCAAGGGAGCCCCTCTCAGTCTCAGTTCAGGCCATCCTATGATGCCGATAATGATAGTGACTATAATTACAACGAAAAAAGTGGTGGGGGAAATTTCTTTGATGATGATTATGTACATGATAGGGAAGAATTCAGGTCAAGTCAGCCAACCAAACATTCAACACAACAGCAATCCAAGGCACTAAATCAACAACAATACGTCTCTAATCAACGTAACAATTATCGCGCAACAGGTGCTAGGCAGCAGCAGCAGCAGCAGCAGGAGTACTCACAACAATTTCAAAGTGGGGGCATTCCTTCCACAAGAGCCTTGTATCAGTTCCGACCTATACAGTCAGGTAGTACAAGACAGATGCCTCCCACTGTTTCCTACTACGATTCATATGGTGACGATTACAATGTCGAAGAAGACCAAGAGAGTTATACGAATTTTGATGACCCCTCAACGAGAAATAAATAATTTGTTCCGTTGAAGAAAAAAAAACAAGAATAATTGCTAATTGCAGTCGGCNCACACTTACGCAGCAGCTTGAGCATCTCTCAGCTCAGATATACGAACTTAACGACGGAATAGAGTTTAACATTGGTAGTCCAAAACAGGTTGCGAAAGTCTTATTTGGCGAAGATGATCAAGGAAGTAGTACCAATAAGGATGTGCTAGAGGCCATGGCAAGTGCGGGGAATATAATGGCGGAAAATATTTACAAGTGGAGGAAGGTGTCAAGTCAGAAAAAGAGAGAACTAAAACGGATGGAGCAAATGGAAAAAGGTGACCGAAAAAATGATTACTATGGCAACTTGGCTCGGCGTGATACAAGACAAAACAACAGTGTTGATACAAAAGAATCAGCACAAGGGACCGATGAGGTTAAATTTTTCGAAACTATAGAAGAAGAAAAAGATGAACAAGACGAGGCACCACCAGTGAAGGCGACAGTTTCAAATCGAGAAACCCTCCTACTCATTGACGCATCTGCTTACATTTTTCGTTCCTATCATGCTATGCCTCCTTTACATCGCGCGGATGGCCTTCCAACGGGTGCATTGCATGGTGTTTGTCGTTTGCTTCAATCTTTATTACTAAGTCAACTTCTGAAAGGAGATAGACCTCGTGTTGTTCTTGTATTTGACTCCAAGGGTGATAACTTCAGGCATGAGCTATATCCTGAATACAAGGCAAATCGAGGACCATGTCCAGAAGACTTGATACCACAGTTTGATTTGGTCAAAGAAGCAGCAAGTGCGTTTGGAATATTGCAAGTCGAGGCAGAAGGATATGAGGCCGATGATGTCATAGCAACTCTGTCTCGTATGGCGTTGGATGTAGGAATGAACGTCGATATAATGTCGGGTGACAAGGATCTCTGGCAATTAGTTACACCCCCTAATGCCGATCCAAGACTGTATATGGTTGACCCATTGAATTTCTCAGCAATATCTCACGACGATGTTGTCCAGAAATGGGGTGTCTCCGCTGACAAACTGGCGGATCTTCTTGCCCTCGCAGGCGATGCCTCAGACAACATTAAAGGTGCACCTGGTATTGGACCAAAGATAGCTGCCCAATTACTCAATGAAT
>JALLBI010000488.1:0-10907 GCA_036940125.1 Mediolabrus comicus
ATGCAATCGTACTTGCTCGTTGTGTACAGAAGTAGTAGTCTCGTACGGCATACTCAATCTGGTAGATCATCTCATCCATGAGGTAGCCCCATGTTGCCTCTGATACATCTACATGTGGAAGAATCAGTGATAGTATGGAATGACCAATCTGTGAGGCAGTTGGAGCACAACATCGCCATGATAGGCCACTCAACAGTGTCCGTTCCATATCCTCAATCTCCTCGACGGTGTAGACGTAGCGGGTTATCTCCACAAACAGAGCACTTGACATGACAACACGCTCGTTGAGCTTAATGGCAGCATATAATGCTGTAACGACAAGCAGTTGGAGTATGTCTGGACTACGTAGAGCTTTATCGGCCGTGCTGTTGTTGGGAGTAGATAGGAATCGATCGACCATATCCATCGCAGAAGCCACTGTCTCACGAGAGTATTGACAATGGTCAACTACGCCGTAGCACCAGTCAACTAAAGCCATGCGATCGTTGGAGGTGATCATTATAGTTATAGCCTTTGAGTTTGAGTGATTGGGGGAAGAGGATTGGGTCATGTTGAGATACCCTGTACATGAGTAGATGGTGAGTTCCTTCTCCATCATGGCGGATAGAGAGGCGGCCACGCTAGCCGCATCTTCTGGATTCTCTGTCTCTATTGCCGATGACATCATTATGATTTGTCTCGATTGTCTGGGTACGTGATGAAGTGAGGGTAATAGTAATAATAATAAGCAAATTTCCTACTCAAGTGGTTGTTCATGTTCATGTTGGTAACAACTAAGCTAGTGATATGGATACGAGCAGCAGCAGCAGGGAACAACTACATAACGCTCGTTTTACCAAAGGGTTCGCATGTCTTCGTGAATCAACATGAGATTTTGCATGTAGGTACTGCCTCCGGATTTTGCTGTGCATTTTTTTAGTACTACTTATGGTCACGGTCTGACTTCTTGATGAGAAAAAAGACATATCATTTTACTGTCACATCTTGATTCACGAACTCAAGGCTTTTTTGTGCAATTTTGGCAACGTTTTTGTGTCGAAGCCTACAAATACGGGTCACGGAGGGTCTGCAAATACGGCATTTCACGATCACGGAAGTGCAAATACGACGAGTAGGAATACTACTGTACGTAGAACGATCCGTCACATCAGACTTAGCTTTGAAGTCACAAGTCACGAGCTTTCCCGCCACCGCCCCTCAGCCACAAAAAAATCCTCCACAAAAATCCTCCATGACGTCCATTGCACCACGCTACTTACGACTCTCCGTGTAGAATGGGGGAAGCAAATTAAGCAACGATGCCGTAGATAATAATAGTATCGCCCATACCCTTTCGACCGATGTGATCAGCATCAATCACGCTAGCACGTACAGCGACGTATCTTGTGTTATCTTGTCACAAGTTGAATTTCAGAATATCGGGCATCTATCACCGGCAGCATCGAGCTTATTCGTTCTATTAATTGAATTGGAACGCCGCCTTTGTGGAAATAAATAATATATTGATGTGAGTCGATGTGGGGGGGGCGACTGCAGCGGTTGCAACATCTGTAATCGTGTCATCATTAGAAGTTCTGGTCGACGGTGAGCTTGCCGGAAGGCAACAAAAATATTGCAAACTAACTTAACATTTTATCACTCTCTTCCCATGCAGGCCAAGTCCATTAAATCCTACACTTTTAGATATGTCATCTTCATACAACCAAAATACTAAACAAAAACAATCATTCACTTCTTTGGATTAGGCATACGTTTACTTGTATCAAGGCAGGGGAAGCCTTCTTCGTATTGCTCCTCTGGCACACGACAATAGTCCCATACTTTGATGTATTTATTGTCTTCTTGGTTTCTCAGAGCACTTCCAACTTGTGGCATTACGTGTAAATGCTTCCAGTCCTTATGAGCATATTGCTTACCACACTTCCTGCATCTATGCGGTCGGTTTGATCTCTTTCGTTTGGACGCAGCAGGAGCATCCTCCAGATCACCATCATAAGTTGGTGCTTGATCAGTCTGTGCTTGATTATTTGGAACTTGGTTGTTGTCGTCAAGATTCATGGCTGCATCGACAAATGGCTGAGCTGTTGTTGCCGCTACAGGAGTAGCAAACTGCGTGACATATTGTTCACGATTCGCGGCATTTGTATGCTTAACTTTCAAGTCATTCAGTCGTTGAGTGTGAGGACGGAGAGTCGCTGCTTGCCGATCTCTTCTGAGCTTAGTTTTGTAAGCATGCTGGAGGTGGCTGGCGCTTTTGTACGTCATCCAAGGCTTCGACCGTCCAAGGCCATCAACCATTTTGTTCCATCCATCTGCAAATGCGGACCAATTGATGCTGGTGTGGTTGTCAGCTCCGCCTCCACTACCATGATAATCTACATAATGTTCCTCAAAATACTCCCACTCATCATGTCCTCTCACTTTCTCATATGGTCTAAAATTTCCTTCTAATCTTGCCAGCCACTGTGATGAGGCAGGCATCTTTGCTACAACATGTTCCACACCTCCATCAGCTTCGTCGTCAGATAATTCTTCTGCTGCCTCCTCTGCCATCATCATAAGTTCGGCATCGTCAAGATCAGAATCAGCATCGGTTTGTGTTGAGACGCCACGAATGATCCCAAATTTTTCTCCCGTGTTTTGCACTGACGTTGTTGGAACCCAATCTTGATGAGGATGCTCATCAACAGACTTAGCAAGCTTTTCAATCTCATCCTCGAGAAGCACTCCATCAAAGAGGCCATCGTATTTTGATGGCAACCCTCGAACTCTAACATCAATATTTTGATTCCATTGTAACAGATATTCGGATATGATTGCACAGAGAAAGCGTGGAGAGTTTGAGAAGCCTCTAACAAGTTGCCGCAACTTCTGATGCAAACCTTCATTTTGAGATGTACCGCGATGGCATCGCCATCTCATGAGTCCGTACTTATCCCTCTTTAGTGGAGTGTAGTACGTGACAAGAGGGATGTCAGATAAACAATTCCTCCTAATGTGTTTCAGAGTAGACTTGTGCTGTGCAACTGCCTCACGGGTCTCGAATAGTTTCTTCCCACTCTTCTGGCATATAATATCTTTGTGAGCTTCATAGACCGCCATATATCTCTTCTCAAGATCATTTGGTGATGGCACCAATCTTCTAACACGCCGAAGGTACCACTTGAAGTCGTAGGCCATAGATTTAGCAATCATCTCATCAGACATTCTGCGTTTCTCACGTAGCACTTCAAAACACTCTTCAAGATCTTCGTCATTAAGTACAAAGAAAGCATCACGCAGTGATGTGATAAAGCTGTAATACGCACCATGTTCTTTACTCAATACCCTCTGGAAACGGAGGAACACATGCTCAATATCATTCTTGACTCTCTCCTTGCGAAATTGATGCAATCTTCGACGCAGGCTCCGCTCCAACCTTGTTCTGTTGTCATTCTCCCCGTCGGAAGAAGAGCTTGGGTCATAACCATTGTTGGCCTCATTATCTTCATCATAATTCTGCGCATGTAATTCATCATCCTCTCCATCATTATCGCCGATAACAACTTGTTTCGTCCGCGTGTTCATTCTTACCAAAGTGTCATCTCCGACTGGATCTATTCTACGGCGACAGTATGCTAATTTCCAGCTTATCTTCACAACCGAGGATTCATCTTCCCCAAGATTTGAGTATAAAGAGTCGATGCTTCTACCTTCCTCTTCTATACTCCCATCATCATCGACTGTATGCACTATAGCACTCTTGCAATCAGCATGTTTTAAGTCTATCTCAACAGTCACAATCTTGTTGGTACTTTGCATTCCTCGGATGACTCCTTCCGCCACTCGATTTTTAAGCCCCGGCAGATAGTATTACTCTCATTCCGATAGTTACTTCGTTCTGACTAATCTTTCCATCTACTTTCGGATTCATAATTTGCATCATGCGCAGATAAACAACTACGGGAGCATATCCATCGCAGTTTGCATAATGTATTTGCTCTTGTGTTAAGGGTGACTGATTCCAATTACTTGTCCGCACCGATAATTCTGAGGAGATCGCCTTGCCCTCAATGGTTACTCCTGGATACAGCTTATCAATAAGGTAAGCCAAAGAAGGAGCCCTGGTCGGAGACAAACAGCGGTCATTTGCAAGATGACCAAGCTCAACGACGGGATGCAGCTTTACTCCCCATCCCTCTAACTTTTTCACATCATGGAATATTCGATTGCCGACTTTTTTCACTTTGATATCTTCTAGGAGTGACTTCAATGCAAGCGGAATTGGTGCTCCTCGTCGACATATCTGCGCAAGATGAAAGAGATACACATGGCCGTTCAAAAGCCCAACAATTAGTACATCCATCTTGCTATTTCCAATCAACCATTCTCCGTCAACAATTATGACTTGTCGCTCAATGGGCTCGTCTCTAAGGACTCTTGATATTTCACCAACAAAGGCGTCAGCAACATTAGTATCATAAGCACATCTTGCATTGTGGGGTGGGTCTACAACTTTTATCTCATCCGTATCGCCGGCAAGAAGATGGGTATTCTCGGCATCATCATCATTCATCGGGCCCAACACTCGATTCCAAAATGCTCTCTCTTGGCAGCAGCGGTCAGTTGTGCAAGAAAGAGGACCATCAAATCCGTGCAAATTATATCTCTGTCTCAACTTTCGTAACGGCTCCTCTAACTCATTCATGCCTGTGCCGGTAGTGAGCCACCATGCAGCGACTTGACTATATTCATTCAGCATACAGTAAATTGCTGTAAAGGGCTTTCCCCTTGTCAAACAGCACTTTAAGATTTTGAAGCTGTGGTCTCCAGATAAATGCACACCATCTATCATCTGCATTTTCAGCTCTTTGTATTCGCTATCTCTCTCCATGAGAGGTATGAGCCGTGAAATCAAATATGCAGTATGTGTTTTGGTTTGGCTGTACTCGGCTGAGTCGAATTCGTAGAATGCTTGACGCCTCATAGGACGTATCTCTTCTTGAGATTGATAGACAGAAGGGCTCAATGTCTCTACCCAGCTTCGATACTGGGCAGCAGTCATAAGATGGCGATGCTTTGCTTCCTGCTCCATAACATTTGAGAAACCACTTACGGACAAGCCTTGTATCAAACATCGACGGCTCAGCTCCAGATCTCTATTTGATATGCCTGCACGGCGAGAAAAATCAAACCCCAGCTTCCTCCATACTAGTTTGAGATAATCGTGACCCATCTCAATGACTTTGCTATCGGTATTGCGGAATCTACACTGCTTTCCTTGTTCCAGTCTTATGGTGCATTCAAACTTCCTTCCCAATATTGCTACATTGCGCCCGTATCTTTGTCCACGCCGAGGAAGAGGCACCCATCCTTTGCTCTTGCAGCAACTATATTCGCCATGGAACTTGCATTTTGGCCGCCCAAATGGACATATATCTCCTCCGTGTTGTGCCTCTGGATACCAAACAATCAAATCTGGAAGGGCGAAGTGGTGCATCGTAATAGGTTCTCCTGCAAAGTGTGAGACTGGATCAGTAGATGGTGATATTAGTCCCTTGTATTTATCAGGAAATGATCCCATCGGCCTGCGGTTAACACCTCTGCCTGTCATCTTAACTTTAGCGTCAATGTCATTCTTCACTCGTTTGAACCATGCTTTTGCATGGGATGGCCACTGGTCGTCCTCATCGTCCTCATCATCAACTTCGTCATCATTTCCATTGCTTCCACCACCACCACCACCATCGCCATCGCCATCATCATCATCATTATTATTATTATTATCATTGGCATTATTATCGGTTTCTAACTGTTCTTCCTCCATTGCTTCATTTTCATCTGCAGGTGCGGCAGGTGCGGGTGCGGATTGGCGCCACATGTTTGCAAGAGGCTGTGAATATCTTCTTGCATCCTTTGCACGCTTTGTGGCTTTGTCCTTTTGGAAGTTTCTAACCATTGCTGCTCTTCTTTTATTGGCCAATGACAATTCTTTTGGTGAGACTATTGAAATCATGATATTAGATGAATGTGTGGCTGAAGGTGCAGCTGAGTTTCTCCTCCTTTTTTCTCTCTCTTTTTTCGCCCCCAAATTCGTCGAAGGAAACGACACGAAAAAAATGCCGCAATTTTGCCGCTCTCTCTGTAATCGTATTTCATGGCCTACGGTCTACTGCGCTAACATAATAATAGTGCTATCACGATGAACACCAAGCTAATCGTCTCCTCACTTGCACTCCTTTCTTCTGTGTCTGCCAACAATGGTAACGGCGTAGGCAATGGCAACGCCGGCGGTGGTGGAAATGGCAATGGANTCTTCTGTGTCTGCCAACAATGGTAACGGCGTAGGCAATGGCAACGCCGGCGGTGGTGGAAATGGCAATGGACAAGGAAAAAAACTTGGCTTCCTCCAAAAAGAGGCCGGTCAAATATTCACCGAAGCAGACTATGGCTCCATGGAAACTATCCAGGTAGGACAATGCACACTAACACCTACCGTAGGTCAAACGTGTCCCTCAGGTATTGCACAATCCTTCACATTGACAAATGTGTACAATACCATTCTTGAATATAAGTGCACCTGCCCTAATGAATGTGATAACAATTTGAATGCCGGTGTAGGGTCGTACCAATGTGACCTTGTGAATGGTAGTGAGGAGTTGTATTATGATGATGTTTGTGGTGATGTTGATATTGCCCGACTTGCATTTGCAACTGATGAATATGATGGAGTTGAGTGTATGGCAGATGATGTGGGTGTTATCCGTTGCGAGGAGAATTGTTTCTGTGATGCCGCCAAGTGGTTGTGTGATAACGAGGGTGAGGAATGTTGTGGGGGTGTGTGTCAGAAGGCTACCGGGCCGGGTATTGAAGGGTGGGAATTGCAGTGTTTGCCTGTTGTGGATGAAGAGAGTGATGCTGTCAAGAAGATTGAAGAGAAGGGTGGTGCTGGTGCAAGTAAGGAGTGGGAGACGGTTGCATAGAAGATATGTACAAGTTTAGGAGTAATCAGGTTACTTAGGGGCACAAAAGAAATGTGGATCAGGGAGGAAGATGATGGGGGGGGATAATATTACATGTCTAATATAAAATTGAGTTTGTATTGTATCTCTCTTTATATTACTTCTTCTTATGACACTATGAGCCGTAATGGAGTAAGGGGACACCTTCATGATCCAGAACAGGGTGACACGAGCAAATACTATCTACTTGTCTAAGAGAAGTGGCCAATATCCATATTATTTTTGTACCAAATTGCCTTACTCAACCGCGTTCTTCGAGTACATCATCTACATCCACAGCAGTTGACCAGTCGAAGAGAGTTCTATCATGGACTTTTCGATGCAACGTCAATGCAATCATTTTAACACATTCGATGCAGTCGGTATCGTTGATCAATTCATGCTCGTCAGCCTCGTCCACTATGCAAAACCAACAATAAGAAGTACCACATCTCTGGCACGATTGTATTTGAGTATCCTTCTCACCATCCACGCAGCTGGAACAACTTTTGGCACCACAGATTTTACATGTTTGCTTAAAGACATGTGTACACTCATCGCATTTGCAAAATCGAGTTGCACAATTGAAACATTCATCACAGCAGTCTTCACAGAAAATTCCGTTGCATCTCCCGCACGAGCTGACCCTTTTGCCGTCACAGTCGCTTCGTTTGCAGAATGTTCGACTATAATTTTGGCATCTGCAGTTACTGCATACTTTCTCATCACATTGATTACCACCAGTCAATATGCCACAACAATCTCCCATACCCATGCAATCTAAACAATAATTGTTTTTGCAGCAGCCACAATACTCACTTCTTGGTGAACATTCATCACAGTATCGTATATGACACTCCCCGCAAAAATAACTGCTATTGCGACCGTCAACTCTACGATCTCCACAATAGTCCTTGAGACATTTGTAACACGTGTAATTCTGGGTCCCAAACTTCTTCTCGTTATTAGTCTTGACAACGTTAAGCCATCCATATCCATTGAGACTTGTGCTACAATTCAAGCAACTGACTGAAAGGAAATCACCACGTCTTCTCAAAAATGACTCATAAAGGTTGAGGAACACCAAGAAATTCATAGACCCCACCTGTCGTTGTTGTTTTACAGCGCTATACCTTCTCCCTTCCCTACTTTCAGTAATACTAACTAAAATAGGCACCACTTTATCACATGATAGCTTGGGCTCGACCATCAATACCGGGCTCTGATGTTCTCCTGTAAGACTAAGGTCAATTTGTTCAATTATCAACGATCTCCTAAGCGGTTCCAATCCTATTCCACTAATATTGATACAATTTGTGAGTTTTAACGTTTTTAAGTTGTTAATAGCATCGATACGAAGAAGAATTGCACTGATATCATCATCTGAAAGCTTCGCCGCAAGATCTTTTCAATATCTCCAAAGTCAAGTGTATCCCATGATGATGATCTTTCATTGCTGCTTATTATGATGGATGAGATGTTTTCGTGCTCTTGAGCAGCTACAGAAAATAAAGCCTGCGTAGTTGTAGGTAAATAGGATGACACATGTTGGAATAATCCAATCGGAAGATCCGTAAGGCGCAAGACGACGACATTCACATCGCTGTTACTGGCGGCGGTGATGGCGGCGGTCTTCCTTCTTCGTTTCGTTGAGGTTGATAACATCCCTAAATAGCAAATAACTTAATATTGGGTCTCAAAGGTTCCAAACTTTACAGCGAAGGTATGGTATGGTAGGTATCTAATACTATTCATTCAGTGCCTCCAATCTACACGTAGATCAAAATACTACTACATACTTACGTTTATGGTAGGAAGAGAGCAAAGACTGAAGAGAGTAGAAGGTGTTATTGCGATGATAGAAAGGAAACACATTCTTGATGATATGTGCCGCCTGCAGGTGTGAAACTTCTGCTACTTTTATTGTCCATATGATAGCGGTGTTTTTCTCCAGCTGCTCAATCATCATCATCATCAGAGCCCTGCCTTGATTTCGTCAGCCATATCTCTTGCATTCACACAAAATAATTCTCGAGCTGCATCACGTCCATCCTGTCCATTGTGTCTCCATAGCCTTCCAACCTTTGGCTGTAACATTAACTTGGCACCCATCTCCCAAAAACATACATCATATCCCCATTCCTCAGCGGCCTTTAACCGTATACCCTGACGTACAGCATTCTGTGTATCATCTTGCATTGCAGTTGGGAATTCTCCCTTGGTAGATCCTCCAGCGACACAAAAGCCAGCAATGTAATTAGATCTAGAGTAGGTGGTAGCTTCTCCTTGTTGGAATGCAGTTTTGATCGCATCAAACATGGTTTGACCCGTTTTCAATCCCAATTCTTGCCTCAATATTGTACTCATCCCCTCCTCTTGCTGTGCCGATATACCAATTGGTGGTCTTGTTTCAAGAAAGACCTTGTTACAATCAACTCCTACCATTTGTAATTCATTGGCAATACTGTTCATCGCCCAGTGGAAGTAATCATCTGCATCTGGTACACGCCAAGGAAGTTGCAGTAATAGTAGTGGTACCAGCTCATTCGTCTGACACTTCTTGGCAGCTTTAGCTAATTTTCGAAACAAAGCATTATTATTACTCGGTGTAAGTAGTTGATCCTTATCTTCTGATCCATCAATAATAATATCATCACCAAAATTACAATGAATCCGAACATAATCAATTCCTTTCTCCTTATACAGTGCTAGTGTTGATAAGTTGTTGTTGATAATATCAACTTCTTCTTCTTCTTGGTCATCATCATCTTCTTCTGTTAACCAATCATCCCATACAACTCCACCAAAGATGGGTGGTAGATTTAATTGATACTGTTGTTCCTTTTGTCTTTGAAAGGTTTCATATGCCTTATTATTATTATTATTATTGTATTCTCCATCATCATCATCATCCATGAGATAATGATGTGAAAATGCCACCATGGATACATACCTCCAGAGTTGAGTATTGTTGTAAAGATGTGACATCATGTCAACTCGTTCTTTGGCTACTTCTTCGTCGTCGTTGTTATTATTATGATGTGATGTTGTATAATCCCATTTGTAATCGTCACAACATCGTTCCATCATGGCTGCGTTGGAGTAACCATCCATGTATTCGCCGCGTGAACCTTCCTTATCGAATATTGTTGTGAAGGCTGCGGCTGTATTATCATTGCCAAGGATTTGCCACATGGTGGGCGGAGAAGCTGATGCTGCTGATGTAAATCCATTGCATCTGCCGATGATAGCAGCAGCCACCAGTGCTGCCACAATCATCTCTATTGACAAAGACATCATCTTCAGGATCTATTGTGACGTTTTGGAAGAATGAAGCGCGCCATATCTCGAACTATTCCTGCTAGTCCTGGCCAAACACCCAAACACCGCAGCAACAACTTGCCTTTTACAGCTTCCTAATAGACGAGCGTTCGAGGCCAGCTTCCTCATCGCAGCATCTTCCAGTAGCTTACTTATTATTCTTGGCATGATATTTACTAGCACCATGGTGGACAAAACTTCACGACGAATCAGCAGCAGTAGTCGACACTTCTTCAGTGGTGCATCATCAGCCTCCATGATAATGATGCTGCTAATGCCAACAATAACAAATTCCTTTTCTATTCATCATTCTGCTGCTCAAATAATGATATCTGATAAGAAGACAATTCAAAAACGTAGCGTACATTTACCAAAACGAAATTCAGTCCAGCTTTCCTCAACTGCAGATGATGTTACCAACAACAACAGTGTCACCGGACCAATATACGAAATGGACAACACCAGCAACAATAATGATGGCAACAAACCCATACCAAAAATTCAACTATTCACCAAGGAAGGGTGTACACTCTGTGATAAAGTAAAAGACACCCTCTCCACCATTAAAACTGACTATCCACATTCCCTATATGCAATTGACATTAC
>JALLBI010000489.1:0-13600 GCA_036940125.1 Mediolabrus comicus
GATGGTGTGGGGGTGCTGTGTGTCAAGGTTACACACCATTTTTCTGTGTATGGATGTTGTTGCCTGCACATCTCTATCATTTAACCCTCATTCTCACTCAGGCCAACCTCCCCCACTCCCTCACCAATTAGTTTCCTAAACAAATCTCTTCTCTTTACCCCTCCCCTCAACTTCTTTTCACCTAACTACTCTCAAACTTAAAACAAAACTCTCACAAATTTAACGCCGCTTGTTGCTTCCTGCCCTCCAAGGCGCATTGAATGAAAACACGGGGACAAACTTATGAATCTCCTCCTTCTGTTGCTGCAAGATACACTCACTAATCCAAACCAAGTTACGGATCTCTTGTTCCTTCAGCTTCACATAGGCATAGAATGATGCAAAGTGCATCTGTCCCTCGAATGCCAATTCAAGCATTTGAACATCACGTTCATAGAAGGCATCATCGATGGACTTACCATCCGACCCAGAGGCGTGGACATTCCAGATAGAAGAGTACATGGGGAAAAGTTCAAGGACACGTCCCAATTCATCTTCATCACCAACATCGGCAAGCATGGATGTACCAGCGGGGTACAAGTGTCCCACGGCGGGATACAAACGCTTCCTATCTGAGGCTCTCATGGCCGGTTCATTTAGGGGAGTACCAAACGAGTTCAATGTAATATTAATAGCGTTGGTATCAGCACGGACCTTGAGTAAATCACCCATAATAACGGCAGTTTCACCACCAAGTGCATCCACAAACTTGGCAAAGTCTTCAATCCAATACTTAATCAATGAAGATTTGATAATTTCAATTTCCACTTCCTCAAGTACGTTGGAAACCTCTGACCTATCCGATGATTCCTCAAGGAATTTGGCAAAGTAGGGACCCACGGGTGTATCAACCAACACGGTCTGGTACAAATCTTGATATCCACGGGGTGTACTCTCAAAGGTGGGGATAGAACGCATCGTACTTTCCTTGAACATACCAAGTGGATGACATTGAGCAATAAGTTCATTGATATCACGTCCACTAAGTGTTCCTTTGAGGAGGAGCATGACATTTTCAATCATGTATTCGTAGGTGATGAAATCGAGGAAGGTGGAGAGTGGTTCGATGGCTTGGGTGCGTAGGTATTTGAATTCAGTAACCAGCTGTAATAGAGGGGAGGAATATATTGTTGTGAGAAAACAGTGTTTGTTTGGTTTTGTATAAAAAAGTACCAACGGCTGGCAATGACAGAATAATAATGACTACAGATCCAAATGTACACCGTGATCATATTGTATGTATCCTTCTGAGTAATTGAGGGCTGGGAAAGGGGGGGGTCGTAGGCGGCCATAGAAAGAGTTCCGGCCACCAAAGACGTGATGAAAAAATGACTTTCTTCTCAACGCTCCCATGGAAGTAAAGACGGGACAGCCCACCCATCCTTCTATCCACCCTCCTTGATACAGAGATGATTCTTGTCTATTTCAAGGCGGATATTCAAAATAATAAGGCATGCCATTCCTCAAACCCCCCGCCGTCATTGCCTCGACCCCCCTCCCTTGTCTTTCAATATAATAACGACAAAAAAGTCATTTTTTCCAACACCCCTCCCTCCTCTAACAACCATAAAACACAAACACTCACCTTCTCCACAGCAGCCTTCTGTAAACCAGTAGGGATCAAGGTATTCATATCTGCCAAGGCATCACCATAATCAGTTTCACTTAAATTCAAACGCACGTCATCTAATGTTTCACATTGGGTTAAATGATGATAATCGGCATCGGCTAAAAATGAGGATCGCATCCCACGAACGAGTGCCTCCGGGAAGCCGTGTAGGATGTTAAAATTGGACATTGAGCCCGGTGTTGATTTAGGTGCTGGTGTTGTCATGGTTTATTTATATTATATTGTCTTATTATCCTCGTTTAACTGCTGCACTTCCTCCAATTCAAGTGCATTGCAACAAAGTACTCCTAAAAAGTAAGAATTTTTCTAGCCGTTTGTTAGTTAGCGAATCCCTACATACTATACGTTCTTTAGATAGTGATAACACCTACTTACAGGTACTGTACGGACAAAATCTCTTCTCTTCTTCCCTCTTCTGCCAACATTTCCACCGCAAAGTGCAAAAAGCAAGCCCAAGGCCCAAGGCGCCCAACGCGTATCTAGTAGTGAAGTAACCTCAGGACATAGAGAAGAGCATCAGCATTAATAATACGGCAAGTGAGGTGTAACAGGGGGAGGACCTTGGCCTAAACTATTGGCAACACGGCGTTGCAATCCCCCTGTTGACATTCGGTGAGAGAGAGCTCCAATAACACATCTTTTTTTATTGGAGGGTCATCGGCATATCACCATCAGTCCAGCGTAGAGGCTCGGCGGCCGTATCCATCACACGGGAGAGAGTGCATCATTATATATACAACACCCCCATCATTGTATATAAAAAAATATATATTTACATCGCTCATCAAAATAAATAATGGTTGCCGAAATCCTCTCCTCGCCAGCCACCGACGGTGGACCGGGCATAGTTAATATCCTAATGGACTTGGGACCAGCATGTACGTCGAACGCCGGTACATTCCGTGATGCACTCCGATTAATTACACAAAAGTTACCTGGAGGGGGGATGAATTCTAGCAGTGTAGGCAGCNGGTACATTCCGTGATGCACTCCGATTAATTACACAAAAGTTACCTGGAGGGGGGATGAATTCTAGCAGTGTAGGCAGCGGTGGCGGAAGTGGTGCTAGTGCCATCCCATTAAAAGAGGGGGGGATTGCACGTCTTATCCACTTCTTTTCGGCGGTGGGTGCACGTAAGGATGAGAATACTACCAACAGCAGCAGTAACAACAGCAGCAGCAGTAGTAGTGATGCCTACTCCCTATCATCGGCATTTGTGGGAGTACTAATGAATGATACGACTGATTGGAATAAGGCCGATAAGACCTCTCCATCCGATTGGAATCTTGATGTAGTATCACAGGTCCTTACCGACTTTTCACTAAGTTTACATTGGCCACTAGTTGCACGTTCATTAGACTTTGCCGAATTTAAAATCCGTGATACCAAACATTTGGAATTATTATTGGCATTATATAGTAAGGCAAGTGGGAAGACATTACCCATGGATCAGATTGCTGGGGGAGACTGGACGAATAAGGAAGGACAATTGACTTTATTGCGTTCATTGTTGATTGTACCAAGTTCGGTGTATAAATTTCCATTGATGGAGGATGAGGCAAAGGATGCTGCCGCAACTGGGTCCTCATCGGATGGTGGTAGTACTGGTACCACATCTACATCATCATCCTGTTTAAATCCAGCAGGATTTGCATGTGGGAAATTCCTACTACAATTATTATCACTCTGTGATGATACCAAAACATTCCATGGGGCACGTGAGGTACTAATTATGGGATTACACTCCTGTCCAGAAACACTGTTCTGTGCCATTGTGCGTCTGCAAATGTCTACACAGGCGGCATTGAATGAGGCATCAACACTTGCCGAGCAGAATGCGGTACGTGCACGGGGGAAGGCGGGTATGCCCATCAAGGCGGAATTGATGAGACTGTTGATCCCACTGTTCTTTAATCCAAAGCAGCATGCGAATAATAATAGTGGTATCGTGGCCAAGAATATATTGGGTGGGGTTCGTCGACTATGGGAGGTTAGCAGCAGTACGGTATTGGCGGCCTGTATGGAGGCATATAAGATCTCACCAACGTTGGAAGATCAGAGGGATACTGTATCGTATCAATGTACACTTCTTCGTAAAGCATTACCCACGGCTAGTAATAAGCCCAATGATTGGAAAGAGGTGGTAACACAAACGAAGGATCTCGAATTTGCCTTGATAATGGCAGCTCATATGGCAGATAATAATATGTTGGATTTTCCCGCATTCTTATCGGATCGGGTGAATAGTCTGGGGAAGAATGTTATGGCGATGCAAACCGTTCTAATCATTTCTAGGTTGTATAATCATGCCAAGTTGCGACGTGAGGGGGTTGGTAGTGATGGGACCGTCTCGCTAATTTTGAGCATGGAGAATCTTGCCGCATTCCTCCGATTGCTTACCACCTTTGGTAACGAGGCTTTGAGTCAGGTAATCCCCAATTCGGATGTGACATGTGCACAACAGGGGAAATTGGTTTTGGATAAGTGTATGCAAATGTTTCCCAACCTTGCCACCCTGCCAACCAACCCTCCCAGCTCCAATAACTCGGGGGGAGGGAATCAACCCGATGAAATTGAAGAACAAGCCAATGCCTACTTTCAGAAAATTTATCAGTCAGAGGAATCTGCACGTGAGGTGGTAGACATGTTAAAGCAGTTCAAGGTCTCCGGGAGTTCTCGCGAGAATGACATCTTTGCATGTATGATTCACAATCTGTTTGATGAATATCGATTCTTCTCCAAATATCCCGAGAAGGAACTTCGTATTACGGGTATTCTATTTGGACTACTGATCAAGGAACAATTGGTTAGTAGTATTACATTGGGCATTGCCTTACGGTACATCCTTGAGGCACTGCGCAAGCCTCCCAACCAGAGTCCACAGAGTGGGAAGATGTTCCGTTTCGGCATGTTTGCCTTGGAACAATTTAAGGAACGGTTGCACGAATGGCCTCAGTATTGCTCACATATTGTGCAGATTGGTCATCTTAGAGAGGGCTATGCCGCATTGGTTGGTGAAATTGAAACAAACATGGATGATAGTCAGAGTGCAGGATCCATTTCTACTGGACCCACGGCTCCAACGGGTGCGTCTGGTATTACCGAGAGCAGTGTTGGCAGTGTCCTCGGGGGAGAAATATCTGTCCCCAGTAGCAGTATGGGAGGGTTTGTGGGGAGCACAGCTGGAAGTGCCTCTGCCCCTCTTGGGGGAGTGGGTAGAATTGAATTGACACCTCCCAAGCCCAAAAAGGCAGTGTTCGGACCCGGGTTGGGACGCGCAGTGAATTCTCCCCCCGAGAATGAGAACAATGAGGCACCACCGGACCAGATCCTGGATAGAGTTCAGTTTCTTATCAACAATCTCTCCATGTCGAATTGTGTGGAGAAGGCAAATGACTTGAGGGACATTTTAGAGCGTAGGTACTTTGGATGGCTCGGAAACTACCTGGTTGTGAAGCGAATTAGCACACAACCTAATTTCCACACTATGTATCTCTGTTTCATTGACAACCTCGGAGAATATGGAAAGGGATTGGTTGATGCGATAATCGCAAGTGTCTACCACAATGTTGGAAAGCTCCTTCGCTCATCGAAGATAACCACATCAACCTCGGAAAGAAGTCTGTTGAAAAATCTCGGAAGTTGGCTTGGACAAATTACTCTTGCGCGGAATCGTCCCATTCTACAGATCATGTTGGACTGCAAGGAATTACTTTTCCAGGGATACGAAACGGGGATGCTTATTGCCGTGACCCCATTTGTTGCCAAGATTCTTGAAGGAGCAAAGAATTCGACCATTTTCCGCCCTCCCAACCCCTGGCTAATGGGCCTTATGGGAGTATTCCGTGCGCTGTACAATGTGGAAGACTTGAAAATGAATATCAAGTTCGAGGTGGAGGTACTCTGCAAGAATGTGGGTCTCAAATTGGAGGATATTCCTTTGCGTAATGCTGATCTTTCCAAGAGGATCCCTCCTGTGAAGGAGAAGAATCCCGATTTCAACCTCAAGAGCCAAGCTGCTGCAGCCCCGGCTCCTGCATTGTCTCCTGATAAATCATCAAGTGGCGCTTCCACTGGTGGCGACTCTGCCAAGTCAGATGAAGAGCCGCAGCAAACGAAAATTCCCAACTTGTCTGCCTATGTGCAGATCAATCCCAACCTCACACAACTTTTCGAGCAAGTTCAAGGCGGGCCTCTTTCTACCCACATCACTATTGATCTGTTGAAGAGGTCAGTTCCAATTGCTGTTGATAATGCCATCCGTGAAATCATTCAACCCGTCGTTGAGAGGAGTGTATCTATTGCCTGCATCACATCCAAGGCCATCGTTACGAAGGATTTTGCCATGGAGGCAGACGAAAACAAAATGAGGAAAGCTGCTCAGTTGATGGTGGCGAATTTGGCTGGAAGTCTTGCTCTTGTAACCTGCCGAGAGCCATTGTACACGAGTATTTCATCAAATCTGCGTAAAATCCTCTCAAATGCCATTAACGAGGCAACAGGAAATCCCTCTGCTTCTGAACGACTTGGTGAATTGGAGGAGAATGCTCTCGCACAGTGTTGCGCCATTTGTGCCACGGACAACATTGAGCTTGGATGTCGTTTGATTGAAAAGGCTGCTACTGAAAAAGCGGTGAGAAAATTAGACGATATTATTGCTCCTCAGCTACAGATGCGAAAGGATTCACGTGAAAAGAAGGGCCAGCTTTACTATGATATGTCCATCTTTGGCCCCGAAAGCCAGAGATATCCACGGGATTTACCAGATATGCTCAGGCCCAAACCAGGTGGGTTGCGTCCAGAACAACTTCTCGTGTATGATGCTTTCCAAAGAATTCCACGCCAACCAGCACCTACACAATCAAGCTCTGATAGTCAATCTGGGCAGAGCACTGGAGATGCCAGCAGCAGTGGTACATCGGGCCAACTGAACTTGAACGCTATCAATGCTATTGCACAGAAGTTGGATAAGACTGTTGAGGGCCTCCTTAATGCTGCGGGTCCACGTGGTCCAGAAATTAGCCTCTCTATGATTCCTCCGGAACACGAAATCAAACAACTCATTGCGGCCATCCCACGTGTTGTTGCATCCTCTGGCGATCCTTCCTCCTTGAGCTCTAATGAAACCGATTCGATATTGAATTTCTCCCAAGGTATTCTGAAGCGAATTTACGAGGTCGACTTATCTCAACGCCTTCGAATGGAGGCCTTGGTTGCATTACTTGAAATGCTCAACAAAATCTGTCCTCAACTAGGAAGGAACATTGGGACGTGGGCCACATATGCTCCTACCAAGACTGATAACGAGCGCAAGCTTCATCGGGCTGTACTTCTACTTCTTGTTCGCAGCGATCTTATCCAGATTGGTGTCCTCGATACATACCTTGCTAAAAGTGCAGACGAAGGCCGTGACCAGGTTTGGCTTGAGTTTTTAATCCTCTTCGTCCGTGAGGTGACACTTCAGAACATTGCCCCTCCATCAAAGATGCCTAATATGATCAACATTGTTCAAATGATTGCTGAGGATAGGGCACCGACTGGTCAGCCGATCAACCCAGGTTACCGCAATGCATCTGCTCGTCTTCTCGAAGAACTTCGCAACAGCCTTGCTCCCGGTGATACGCGTGGAGGAAGGCAGGCATCACCCACACGTGCTAGACCCACTTATGAAGAGAGTAGCAGTATGTCTCCAACGTCGGTAAAGCAAATTACTGATGCCTCTTTGGCGATTGCAAAGTCTTCTCTAAGCCTTGCTAGTAACGACCCTCCCAACGCTAAGCAAAACGTGACGGATATTCTCGTAAACTGGTTACGTGTGCAAAATGAAGCTGCCGGTAATGACAAGATTCTTGCTCAATTCCTCCAGCTTCTTCAGCAGAAGTTTGGAGTAGGCTCTAAAGATGATGAAACTGAACGTTTCTTACGCCTCACAACAGAAGTTGTTGTCGAATCTTGTGTAAAGAGTGCCGATGCTAACAAGGGTCTCAGATATGATGCTATTGACGGATACGCCAAGTTGTTATCCTACTTTGTCATTTACATGAACAGCGGAGGCACACTTGAACAGGTCGCACAACAGAGACTTGGGATGTTAAACAAAATCATGGGTGCTATTACGCGTGCTCTAGTGACAAGCCACGAGAAGGCTCAACAAACCAATGTGCAGTGGGATCAGAGGCCCTGGTTCCGTTTGCTTCTTGACTTGGTATGTGAGTTGAACACTCCCAATCAATTGCTAGATTCAATGAAGTCTAGTATTGTCAATGTCTTCGGCAGTGCCTTCCACGTTGTCCAACCTCTTGTGGTTCCAGGCTTTTCATTTGCCTGGTTAGAGCTCATCTCCCACAGGATGTTCTTGTCCAACCTCCTCCTCGCAAAGGATCAAAAGGGTTGGGGTGTTATGCATCAGCTACTGATCGACTTGTTCCTCTTTATGGAACCCCATTTGCGCAAGTTGGAGCTTACCGATGCCCTGAAGAAGTACTACGATGGAACTCTTCGTGTCATCTTGATGCTTGTCCATGACTTCCCCTCGTTCCTTGCGGCATACTCCTTGTCCTTCTGCAACGTCATTCCGGAGAACTGTGTTCAATTGAGGAATATCATTCTCTCAGCAACTCCGAAGGGTGTTCCATTCCATGATCCTATCAACCGCAACTTCAAGATTGACCAGCTACCCGAGATTACACAAAGTCCTCTCATCCTCTCGAATGTTGTTGGGCCGTTGATGTCGTTCAAGAATGAGCTTGACAACTATCTCCGAGGACAACAGTCTCCTGACTTTTTGAACATTTTGGTGAACAACCTTCGCAAGGATGGCAATCCGAAGGAGTTGGATGCTCCGAGGGTCAACTCCCTCGTTCTTTACGTGGGTATGCAAGGCCTTGTACGCCTCCAGAATGACCAAATTACGAGCAATCTTAGCCGTACGCCCGAGATGGAGCTGTTCCACAAATTGATGGAGCTCGATGATCATGGAAGGTACATTACCCTAAATGCATTTGCCAATCAGCTACGCTACCCCTCGAGCCACACACACTACTTCTCGTGTGTAATGCTCTTCCTTTTCAATGAATCAAAGGATGAGGGTGTGAAGGAGCAGATTACACGTGTCTTGTTGGAGCGTCTCATCACTCAGCGTCCTCATCCATGGGGATTGCTAATCACGTTCATTGAGTTGATTAAGAATACCAAGTACCAATTTTGGACACATCCTTTTACTCGTTGTGCTACCGAGATTGAGAAGGTGTTCGAGAATGTGGCGAGGTCTTGCATGCTGCCTAGTGGCGTAACAGCAACGGGTAGTGGGGAATAGGGAAAATTTACGTATATAATTGGGGAAGAGAGAGAAGATGGAAGGTTTGATACATTACGCTAGAGATATTTAGAAAATGGTGTTTCATGTTGTTGGGGATGATGGGGGAAAAGCTAATCTTTTTACTGTATGAAGCCTTGTAACTTTGTAGATAAATAATAATTTTAGAAGAGAAAACATTTTCATTATAATCATATCAACTTGAGCTCCTCCAAAAAGCTTGTACTATTATGCACCGTACTTCCACCTAAAATGACACGAATTCTTCCAGCATTGGCTTCATTAAATTCACTAACCTTGGTAGCTTCCTCATAGGTCATACCACCTACCATAAAAATCATAATTTCTTGTGGCAATGGTAAATTGTCAACTGCCACACCCGTTCCCAATTTGGTAACCAACGGGTAGTCTTCTCCTCGTAGTTTCCCCTTCACGGCCGATTCAATCGTATCCATTAGTAATGGTGAGTGTTGTGAGTAGACATTACTCACTCCCTGGACACTTGTCATGAAACTTTTTGTCATTTTACTCAACGAGCTTTGGTTGGTCCCATACAATCCAGGACCACGGACCTTCGACCCGGCATATTTTNCCGATTCAATCGTATCCATTAGTAATGGTGAGTGTTGTGAGTAGACATTACTCACACCTTGGACACTTGTCATGAAACTTTTCGTCATTTTACTCAACGAGCTTTGGTTGGTCCCATACAATCCAGGACCACGGACTTTCGACCCGGCATATTTTAATACAGCATCAATCAATGCGATACTGTTTTGGGGGACACCACCCCGACGCATAGCCTCCTTCACAGCCGGTATAGCATTATGTGTAGCATTCTCATACCGTAATGCATACAACATCCCCAAACGTAACTTGTCTGGAATTTTAATCGATGAACTGTCGAGTTTTACCATAAGTTCTTTCAAGTGTCCACCCTGATCATCGGCACATGCCAAATCTTGTTCAAATGCCGAAACATCCATTAGACTACAAACCTCAACCAATCTTGCCAACTCACCCATAATAGCCACATGCTTTGATACCGTATGTGATTCACTTCGTAATTCTGGATACTTTTCCATGAAATGTTGCATATCCTCAATACTAGTCAAATTAGACACCGAATGTTCCTTCGACCGTGCCTGATATTCCTGTAATAACTTTTGGATTGCCTCACCAAGTTCACCAAAGTTGGAATTACGATGCTTCCGGAAGAATGAGTCATGTCCAGGCGCTGAGGATAGAACGACCTCCTCTAAATCCTTGGATACGTTGGGTACACCCCGTAGTATGACCCTATTATTATTCAGACCGAGTAATTCATGCACCATTGCCTGATACGTCCATTGACTTAACAATGGTGTGACCGGATCATCCATCCTATCAACAACCAATAGTAACAAGTTGTTATTGGCCCCACTACCATTCCCCCGTCGAAAATGGAAGATATCATCTGACTTGATATTATCAGTAATATCTTGTGCAAGCTGTTTGGCCACCCGTGAACTTTTTTGATATCGTATCATAGAAGGTTGACGCTTACTTGCCAATAACATTGATTGTAATCCCATAACATTCCGTGCATACAATGCACTTGTCATTTTAAGCGTATTGCGACAATTCAAACTTAACAAGTCTGGATTAATGGGTAAAAAGTCGGCATAGAATTCTTGAACTTGCTTCACACGTTCATTGGGGTCATTCTCACATAGTAATTGGAGCAAGGCTTGGGGGACTATTCCCGAGAAATAAATGTGATATTCCGCAAAGCGTGGACGGGACAATTCACGTACGAGTAATCCAATGTTATTGTCGGTTGGTCGGATAAACACTACAGCCTTCATGTGACCTACGTGTGCCTCCTCTTGGAGGGCGAGGGAGTGGATGCCGCCATTATTATTATTGCTGCTATCACCTCCATTCTCATTATTGTTGCCATTATTGTTGCTGTTAGCATTCTGCTGTTTCAAATTTGGATTACACCGTGGATCATCGAGTCGACTAACAAGATACACTTCTCGAGATAGGATTTCCGATTGAGATGAAACACAGCTTAATATTTGTGTGGTGACGCCGTCGAGGAGGAGAACTTTCATTCCGTGACATCGACCGTCACCGGTTACTAGACGGTCGACATAGGTACGGGTGGAGGTTATGCCGTCTAATTGATCTGATGTTTCCATGGTTATTGATCTCTTCCTATTGCATACAACTCTTCAACAACATAAACAATGCATGCAAAGCAAAACTTGAAACAAAGCCCCACCGGACATAAACAGGACACTGTACGTAGGACGTGTGGGACTTTAAGGACGTGGGCCAAGTATGGTACAAACACTACAGCAAGCCCACGCCTCAGCGAGAGAGGTGCGCAACTCTGACAAAATTTTAGTCGTACTCTGAACGACGTTCTCTACACATTTGGCGACATTGAAATATTGAATCAATATGGAAGTCCTACGTACAAAGACAAGTTTGGCCAACTCCAAATTTTGAAATATTGAGAGCAAGTTGCATCGCGCAGCTCCTACCTGACACTCTCTGCACACACATAACGAGTACAACTTACCCTTTGCAATAACAACAACAACAACAGCCAAATATAACAACAACACCAGTGTGGATTTGGCTTGAATACAACTACAAGTTTAGTATTTACACCAACGAAAGGAGAGAGAGAGATCATGAGAGTTTTGCCTATCATCGTGCTAGGAGGCTCAGCTGTGTCTACTACCTTTGCCAACCAAGATCCATGGAGTGGAGGAAGTCAGTGGGGAGATGACTGGAAGAGCGACCAATGGGGTGCCGCCAAGGATCCATGGAGTGGAGGAAGTCAGTGGGGGAAGGATGATGATGATGACTGGAATGGTGGCAGCAGCTACAAGGTCGGAGGATACGGTAAACCCGACGCGTATTCTTCTTATGGAGGAAGCTCGAAGCAGTGGGGTGACTGGGGTACAGGATGGGGCAGCTGGAGTCATCCTACATTCTCGCCAACCCTAAGTCCCACAATGTCTCCAACTTGGTCTCCCACTTGGAGTAAGGCCACGCCAAAGTACGCACCACCTGCTCCCTACTACCCACCACCACCACCTGCTCCCAAGTATGTTGAAACTTGCTGTACTACCGGTGAGAAAGTTTGCCCACCTGAATTCCCAAACGAGAAGGAAAGGGTCTTGTCAGGAACAGTCCGAATTTGCTGCTACACCCAACGCATCAGTGCATATGCATCGAGTGCATATGCATCGTCTCAGATGGGATATGGATCGTCTCCATATGGTGGTGCAAGTGGCAACCCATTCAATCAATATGGATCAGGTGGGTACCAAACTCCGGCTTATCACGGATCTCCTTATGGAGGAAGTGGTGGATATGGGTCCAGTTATGGTGGCGGCCACAGGTCTGGTTATGGTAACAGGAAGTTGCAATACGGAGGTGGCTACCAGCATCAAGGATACGGCTCTACTCCTTACGGCGGAGCGGTAGGAGGATATGGCTCTCCTTCATACGGGTCATCAGGTTATGGAGGTGGATACAAGTCTGCTGGTGGATATGGCTCATCGAGTTACGGAGGCGCTTACGCATCATCCTTTCCTCCACAGTGCCCCATGATGCCTTCAAGTTCACCTTCCTCTGCTCCTAGCTCGGAACCAACTTCATCTAGTATGCCTACACAACCGACGAATTCACCAGCACCTTCCATCTCCACCGCACCCACTTGGGACGAGAATGATTTGTGCCCCGCTCCTAAAAAGTACAAGTCATATGGAGGATATGGAAACGGATACGGAGCCGGATATGGAGGCGGATATGGAGGAAGCATGAATGCCTATGCTGGAGGATATGGAGCAAGCATGAATGCCTACGACTACTCGTCAGACACTTGCAGCGAGGAATGTGAGTGTCTCTTGCAGGTGTTCAAGGCTAGGGTCAATATCTTCCGAAACACCGAAAGCTGCCAACCTTACATTGATGTATTCAACCAGGCTGATCTTAGTGGCAGCGCAAACGGACGGACGAATGGGGCACTGACACCTGCTGATTTTAGTAACATGTTACTCAATCCAGCACAACCTCTTTTGAATAGGTTTCGTCAATGCTTCGGTTTGACCGATCCCAATGAGGATCTTGGCCTGAGTGATTATGAGAACACCTTGGAGGATTGCGGATTATGCGGGGCTGATGATGATTATGTAATGACACCTTACAATGGAGGTTACAAGTCTCAATCCCCTGGTGGATATGGTTCTCAAGGTTACAATGGGCAAGTTTCGGGATATGGAGCAGGAGCAAGCTACGGATCTAAACCTCAAGTTTATGGAGGAGGAGGAAGCTACCCGTCTTCATCTCCAGGATATGGAGGAGGAGGAAGCTACGGATCGGCTTCTTCTCATGCATATGGAGGAAACAAGCAAGCAAGTGGATACAGTGGTGCCTCAGGCTACGGTGGATCAAGTTACAGTGGTGCCCCAGCCTCAGGTTATAATAGTGCCTCAGGGTACAATGGTGGATCATCAAGCTACGCCCCCAAACAAGATTATGGCGGAAGCTCCTACGGTGGCACTTCAGGCTACCAGAAACAAGGATACGGTCAAGGTCAAGGATATGGAGG
>JALLBI010000490.1:0-11828 GCA_036940125.1 Mediolabrus comicus
TGTGCTGCATTCAACATTAACACTAACATGTCGACTACGCTTCACTTCTAGCTGTTTTAAGCATGAGTATAATATTGAAACGTGGAGTAACTTTACTGTTAAAGAACTTCTGCCAAACTACCGTGAATTGATCAAGTCTACTTCCAAATGATCACAAAAGGCGGTGAGCTCATCAATCTTTTCCTCTTGTTGGCCTATCTTCTCTTCCACTTGTCCGCAATATTCTTTTACGATTGATTCTAAACCTGAGCCATCATGTTTTGGATTCCATTGCTTACTAACCAATTTCAGACGATGACCACTTTCATAAATGATATCTCCAACAGTCTTCAATACGACCTTTTGTTGTTGACTGGTATCATTATCAACGCAAGTCGACGCACCGTCTTTCTTTGACTTGGCAGCCACAGCGGCGATATGAGCCATAGACGGTGGAGGCATCGGTCCCGACCCATCCAATCGACCTGCTGCCAATCGTTCTCTAAGGATACGTCTCGTCTCTGCACTACGCTTCATTAATTCAGATGCTCGGATGCGTGGATGTGGTGACAATTCTGGAGATGCATTGTGCAAGTATAGTCTGCCGCTTGCCACTGCCGCCTTGGATGCTATCCGGTCACTGTTCGGAGTGAATGTAATACCGCGTTTAGTACCACTGGCATGACTTTGTGGCGTGAAAAATGTGGCATTGTCAGGTGATGGCCGAACATTCTGACCCGGCGGCGGCGGCGGCGGTGGTGGTAAAAGTAATCTCTTTTCATTCTCAATACTAGCGTCACCCTCTACACTAACCATAGGAGAGGGTGGACAATCTTCCTTGAACCGCACCAACTTCTTGTTCTCATTGTCCTCCTCCGCATCATCTTCTTCCTCGCCACCCTGACCCCTGTGCCCAATTTCCTTCTCCATCATCAAACATTTATTCTTCCAAAATTCAATCTCATCCAAACTACGTGTTAACCACTCCTCACATTCCTCCTTGACAGCCTGTGCATCCTTGGCCAACTCCAATGCCAATGCGGCATCTTCCTCGGCTTCTTTTGATTTAATCTTTTCCATACGCAGTTCTTCCAATACGTTTTGAGATTGAATTGTGGATAGTTGCTCATTGGCTGCCTTCAGTTCCGATCGAGTACGTTCCAACTCCAATGATAGGGCAAGGACATCCTCCACATGAGATGTCTCAATGCGTGTGGTGGTGGTAGGTTGATTACGTGGTGACTTCGGTGGGATTCGAGTTGGTGACGGATTTGAGTCCATCTCTTGTGCTGTTGTTGTTGTAGGTTGTGTGATATTTTGCTGCTGATCATCGTTGTAGTAAGACTCCATATTTTGGCTGTAGTACTCCATATTGTCATTTTCATTGATCGAGCCACTGTATCCATTTTGATCATCTCCTATGAATTGTTGTTGAGTTGAAAACGACTCCCTTCTCTCATGGGCGTCTTCATTCTCTCTCCCAATAATATCGGATGCATCCGTATTATATGACATGTCACTATGAAATCTACTAGCAGATTGTACACTATCACCTTCCCTATGATGAACCGATGATGCACCATTATCACAATGCTGCATTCCATCTCCTCCTCCTCTGAAACTCGGACTGTTCCAACTGTAATTATTAGATGGCGTTGCACCCGCCCCACCGTCTTTAAGTGGCGAAGATCTCGGATATTCTCTCCGTTGTCTCGCCTCGGCTGCCAATCGTGCCGCGGCACGTTTTTGTCTCTTCTTTTCTAGCAGTGTTTGTTGAGATGATGATGATGATGACTTTCCATATCGACGTGCCACCTCCCCAGCAGTCTTCGCATTCCTCCTAGCACGAGCCGCATCATCTGCCGATTTGGCAGCTGAATTGGTCATTTCGAGTAATGCGGCGTCCAAATTTCGTATGAGATCGGCAGCCGCGGATAGACGACTGTTATTGCTATTATTATTGGTGGCGCTGCTTTTATTGGGTGATGGTGATGCCATGGCCGTGGCAGATTTGGCTGAGCGGGGTGGTGATAAAATGGATGTCATTGTTGTTGGCTGTAGTGCTGCAATGAAAATTAGCTTCCCTACACAACCATAGGCTATGCCACGACCCTATTATATCACGTCTATTATCTCTGTCTTCACTTTTTCACCTCTCTTTATTCAATTTTCACCTTTCTTTCACCTAGCTGTGTAAAAAGGAAAAAGTGATGAGAGACTCAAAGCGCAATTCATTCTTTTCGCGCGCCGCCCACAACCCACAACTCTTCATAGTCATAAGTGAGTTGTCTTCTGCTACGGATGAGGACGTGTAGTTTAGCCCCTATGGTACCCTACCCAACTTCTTCAGCAACATGCTGCGTCAATAACCATCTCAAAAATAATCATTCGAATGCTATGTTGTCAATCTCCAAGTAGTTCGTGCCGAAATCAAACCTAATAAGATGACATCAACATTGCACAGCTCCCATGATGATGATGCTCAAGGTGATTATGATACCGTCGATGATGAAGGAACACATCTACTCCTTGCTGCCTCATCTGCATCAACAATAAGTGAAACATCAACCAGCCAAACTCGACATCATGCATTGAATATTTTACTTTCCACAACATTAAGTCGATTGGGTTCAAAAACATGGGAATTTGCCACACCGCTACTTCTACTAGAGTGGAGCCCTGGATCACTTGCAGCACCGGCCACGCTTGGATTAACTCGTGCTCTATTTCAAACGTTGGTCTCACCACATCTTGGAAAGATGGCCGATCAGCATTGGAATAGAATGAGTACAGTTTGGATAGGAACATCTATGCAGGCGGTGGGATGTTTGATGTCTGTCTGTGTGTTGTTATTGTACAACTTTAGCATCAATGTTGATGGTAGTAGTAATGCCTCGATGATGCACCTCCTTTCACTCTTGTTAGTAATTGCAGCCGGTGTAATCGAATCGCTTGGTGCTCAGCTATCATCGGTGGCAGTGAAGAAGGAATGGTTACCATTAATCTTTTCTGAGGAAGAAGCAAATGTTTCTTCGGTCATGTTAGCGGAGAGGAACAAGAAAAAGATGAACACAAGAATATTTTCAATGTTGAACATTCCAAATCCAATCACACTGAGCTTTATCAATACAACCATGACCAATATTGATCTAATTGCCAAAATGTTTGGGCCTGTACTGGCAGGCTGGGCTCTCGAAGTACTGGCACATAATGATGGATCGATGCAAAGAGGATTTGTATTCATTGCAACTACAAATGTTGTATCATTTGTGCCAGAGATATATCTCCTACGGAAAGTCTATCAGTCATGTTTGGCACTTCAGTTGCGGTGCGTAGATGATGATGTTAACTCAATGAACCAGCAAAAGCAAACCAATTCGAGTATNCGTCATATCTAGTAACTATTGGCATGTCGCCAACATCCATCGGCGCCTTTCGAGGCATAGGTGCTGTATCTGGTGTGTTAGGTATATGTCTCTTTTCACTTCTACGTAACAAATACGACGACAAGAACGAGTCAAATAACAGTGATGGTCAACAACCTATGTTAGTGAAGTCAATTGAACGATTGAGAGGATTGAGTTTAGCATTCTTGCTACTAGAAGTAGTGACCATACTTGTTGCCGCGGCTGCTTTTGTAAAGTGTGATACTACTTCCATAGAGAAAAATGAATCGTTATCATGGCAAATATACATCTTTCTCGGATCAATCGTCGTGTCTCGTGCAGGACTGTACTCATTTGACGTTGGAGTATTAGAGATCGAACAATGGATTGTAGACGAAAGATTTCGCAATGCAGTTGGATCTGTGGAAGGTGCACTGTGCTCCCTCTGCGAGATGGGCATGTACGTTCTAAGCATTGCACTACCAAATCCTTCCCAATTTGGAGTCCAAGTGGGAGTGTCAGCAAGCGCGGTGTCATTTGGTTCTATATGCTTTGGACTCTTTTTATGCTCATATCACATGCATTTGCATCACCATCATGACGATGAGGATGAATATCACGATCATAATCATAGCCACGGGCATCATCACAACCACCACCATCATAGACACACATTACAACAAGAACGCGACTTGGCGAAGCAAAACGGATACCACGTCCATTTGCATAGACATAATAGGACGTGGAGATTTACATGAGGAACTTGATCTGTGGCCATCATAGCAATCAAACATTGTCTTCCGCGTTGGTCACGCAAATCGGTAAACACCGCTCTCTGATCCTCCTCTCTCGTCAACATGTGCACCTTCTCTTCGTTCCATTGCCTTTTGTTGACTGGCTGAAACGACCGCCTCAGTAGCTGCCTTGGCACCTGCAAGACCCGCTCGTACTCCCAAACCTCCCGCTCCCATCAGCAGCTTGACGCTCATAAAAGCAGGTGTCATTAATTCCATCACACCAGCTACAACTGGCGCAGATGCCTCGGCAATCTCTTGTCCAATTGGAGTCGATAGAACGATATCTCCAGGGAGTCGAGCAATGTTGCCAGCAACGTCGAGAAGGGTTCGTCTTTCAATCACAAACACAGCATTACGATGTATGCGGACACGGTGAGTTCGTTCCCATCGTGATGACTTGATATTGCCCAATCTATCGACCGACGTGACGGTGCGTGAAGTAGCATATTCAAGTAAGAGATATGACCCTCTGATATCAATAACAAGGAACGGGGATAGTGGTGGAAGAATTGGATTGATGGCACTTCCATTGTTTGATGAGCTACTGTTGGAACTCCCAGGTCCATTCCCTTGATCGAAAGGTTGTCGAGCAAATGACTCCAATGCTACAACGTCATCTCGTTTGGGTATCATACCATATGGTTCGTAAGAAATAAGTAGATGGACTTTACCAGACGATGACAATTTTTTGTCTGCAGATGGGTGGTGCAACGGCACCCAAACATCCAGCAACCCCATTCTTTCCACTCGCCTTCTTCTCATTCTAGAANCTGCATCGAAACCATCTCGCGCAGCAACTGAAGTGCGAGATGGTTTCGATGCAGAAGAAGGACCACTCAAATGAGGGAATGGATCAGCAGATGCTGCTGCTGCTGCTGCTGCCGCAGTTGCCGGAGATTTCATTGGAGATTTCATTGGAGATTTCATCTTTGGATTCTGTATCCGTGGAGTAATCCGGTGTTGCTGATGTTGTTGTAGTGGTGTTGACTGCTTATTGGGCGAATAAGACGCCACGAATGGAGATCTTGCCGGAGTTGAACTTCGTAGACTACCCTGATCAAACGGTGTTAATGGTGTACTAGTTCCACTTACTAAAGTCGATGGATTAGGAGGAGGTGGTGGCAAATTGGGTAAAAAGTTGGCACTCGAAGAAGGGGCAATGGGTGTCGATGATAAAGATGACGATGAAGCTGCTGTGGTAGATGTTGACGAACTGCTAGTTGTTGTAGGAAGAGGTGGTGGTTGTTTCATTCTCAAGGCGCCACTACCACTATTGAATTCTGGCTCATCCTTGCAATATTGTAAAACATCATCATGATGCTGATCTCCATCCTCATCATCATGTTTCAAACCATTAACATCTTCAGCAGTATGATGATGACAATGATGATGATCCTTATTCCAGAATGCCAATCTACAAGTACCAAATGAGCTAACCTCGCCATGAGCACAACTCAATCCCAAATGTTTCACCGGGCCTAAACTTAATGCACTCCAATGTTTCCGTTGTAAGTTCTTCCCCTCTAATAAGCGCACGTGGAATGTCCCGATTGTACCCCGTTGATGATGTAAATGTCGATAGGAACGGTGAGGACCGTAGCCGAGTAATTTTGATGAATGACTTTGTGATATTGATGAGGTTGTTGTGGATGGTGGGGCACGGATAGGGTCTGGATGGACCTTACGTATTATCCGATTATTGGATTTGTTTTCCGATGAGTTGGATGATTGATTGTGGGATGAAGAAGATTCAAAGGACATTGTGCTTACTTCTTGTATATATAATACCTCCTATACAAGAAGTGTTTTCTTTGCCGCGCGTGGAAGTATTTATATCACTAGCTCTCGGCTCCTTCCGCAAATCCAGCCTTGAAAAAGTTACACTGTTGAACAATCAGTCCCTCTGATCTTCAGAAAACAACTTCGGTCTGTGTTTATTGCAGGCCTATCTGTTATAGTAGCTGTTACTACTACTGGCTTAGAATAAGAACATGGTACATCATATGTGCGTCGACAGAAAAACTTTTGTCTTTTGTTTACAGACCGAAGACGGAGAAGCGAAGAGAGGAGAGGAGAAAAAGACAAAATCCTCCACCACTCATCAACTCACAACTCTCCAAAAACGATGTCTATTGATAGGAGCCTCCTATGAGCCTCTATAGAGAGACAACGAAAGCATATGAGCGAGAATCCTCATCCATCACCGCCATCAGCCGATGATGATAATGGTAATGGCGATGCATCAAAACGAAGGAAGAATCGACCCGGGCGCAGTTCTCGTAGAAGAAAGCACAAGGCACGTTCCATTTTGATGGAGGCGACGGGAGAAACTATCACCACAAATAATGATGTGATAAAGGACAGTTTGAAAGAATCGGTTGTTCCAACTGATCGATCATATACGCTAGAGGGTGTCAAGGTTAGACGGAAAGAAGAATTGTTAAAGCGAAGAAAATCTGTGCATAATCTCATCAACAATGATGTATCATCATCCTTTGATCAAGATGAACAACAAATGCAGCATATACGTGATGAAAGTTCATTATTAGATCCAATTGACGAATGCCAACTGAAAGCGCAGCTAGGATATGTACCTGGTAATGCTATCTGCGTAGCTGCACGGACATCTTTGGAAGAAAGCTTCAACATTTCTGATGCAAGTGAAATAGATGACAATTCTCCTTCAACATCATCATCATCGTCAACATCAACGCCACCTTCTGTACTAAAGCTATATCCAATGGCGGTTCGTGAAACGTATCGTGGAGGAACAACTGATGGTAGAAAGTTCAAGGGACGTCGAAGAGGTGTAGAACGTTCATCAACGAAGGGGAATGACGAGAAAACCGATGATAGTAATAACCAATCAACAACCAATACTGATAGTAAAAAGGCCAAGATAGAAAGATGTTGGTTCATCGAATCACCCTCCGATGGACAAGCTGCTGTTGCTACAAAGATAGATACAGTAGCACAACACGATGATGATGACAAAGAAGCACCAGAAGCTCCAAAGCATATCATAGAGCCCTTCCCAACAACGTATTGGCTTACTTCTCCAAAACTTCGTACCTACATATCTAAAATGGAATTATCCAAAGATAACAATGTCCAAACAATAGAACGACGTCTACGTTCTTCACAAGAATATCTAAATCAAATGGAAAAAGCACATAAATCTTATGGACGGACAAGATGGCAACTACTGACATCTCAAGATAGGGAACGTGTCATTGAAAGAGGATGGGAGAATGCATTAGATGAACGTCGTGGTGTTGCTGGTATAAGTCTTTCCAAAGGTAGATTTGATTGTGTCAAGTGCCTACATGCACATGCGGCTCATTACTTGGCCCAAGTTGCTGAATGGGAAGAGGAGATGGAGATGGGGGATATCAGTGATAATAATGCCGAGGATGAGGAATGTACCAGAGATGATTTAAACTTGGTTGGTAAGTGGACTATGGAAGCTGTGGAGAAGTTGTTATTGGAGAATGCATGTTAGGAGGATGGCACGTAGGCATAAAACTGTTCATTATAGCGTCGTCTGTCATCGAGTATTGATTACCTCCTCGAGGGACAAACCGTATAGAATAAATGTTTACCTACGCATTTGGAGTGGTTATACTCATATGAGACAAATATTCTTTCCTCAAGAGCGACACATATGATATGAATGTTGATAATGAATAAGTACTTCGTCCTTTATGTCATGTATCCAAACTGCTTTAGTCTGTCCTTGTTGCTTCTCCAATTCTTATCCACCTTGACCCTTAATTCTAAGAAAATCTTGCAACCAAAAAATGTCTCAAGCTTCTTCCTTGCATCCATACCTACGTCTTTAATCTTCTGTCCACCCTTTCCTACTACAATACCCTTTTGAGAATCGCGTTCAACAAGTATGACTGCACCAATCCTAATCATCGACTTGCTCTTTTTCTTGCCATCGCTGTCATTATCTTCGTCTATATATCGCTTTGACTCATCAAATGTTTCGATACGCACCTCGCAGCAATACGGCATTTCCTTCTTAAAACTTTCGAACAATGTCTCTCGAATCAATTCGGATGCACAAAATCTATCTGTCCGATCTGTAAAAAAGTCAGCATGGTATAAAGGAGGCCCTAACGGTAAAATTGATGCCGTCTCTTCTTTGGTTGGCATACCTTTTGTGTCCGCTGGGAACATGCCATTGACTGGCCTACCCAGATTTCGTATTGCTGCACCCACATCTACATCTGGATCATTTGCCAGCAGTAAAGATCTCAGGGCAACAACTCCAGCATCATCGGGTCCGTTTGCCGCACAAGTTGGTATTATTGCAAATGCATCGGGCAGCACTGATCTCCACTTTTGAATAGTTTGAATCGCCTTCACTGGAGTATTCGTGTACACAGATTCATCACCATCTGCTACCAAGTCTACCTTATTCACAACGACAATCACAGGACGATGAGATTGTTGCAACCTTGCTAACATGTCCTCTCCTATACCATAGTCATTATCGTCATCACCATCATTATCCATCTTTCCTCCGCTATAAACATCTGTAACAACCAAAAATACATCACAATCCCTAACTGCACCGTTAACTGCACCCATCATACCCTCTTGTAATTGATAGGCAGGATTACCAATAATCCCAGGAGTGTCCGTTAAACAAATTTGACTGTAGTCAGTCGTCATTACACCCAATATAGCGTGGCGGGTGGTTTGTGGTCGCGATGTTGCAATGGCCAAATTATCATCGAGGAGTGCATTGAGTAATGTGGATTTCCCCATGTTGGGCAGTCCCAGTATGGTCACCAGCGCACATCTGTGTTGTTGGCTGCCTAAGGAATCCAATGTGTCATCAATTAGATCGTCATCTGATAATACCTTTGATGATATTCGCCCGTCATAATCAAATTTTGATTCTAGCTCCAATAGAAGTTCAGTTTGTGATGGTTTACTGCTTTCGCCGACATCATCATCATCGCCATCAGTTTTCTTGCCGTTTAAAGAAAGATGCTGCGGTATTAATATTCTGCTACCACATAACGCTGCAGATGTATGAAATGGATGTAAATGAGAGAGAGGCCTCATTATTATCCCTCCATCTATGAAGGCAGTTGCCGATGATTTGATGGTAGCTGCCATCAGTAGTAATGTCATCAAATGTTGCATTCTTGCACACTTCATGATCATTCTTGCCCAGTCTTGCAGCATACAATCGCCAGATAAGTGTTATAAGAGAGTATTCTCGGAGTCGATACTGCCTCTTGCTCTGTTCTTGGCCATACCGCGAGTGAAAGAGCTGCAGCTATTATTCGTGGCTGCTCCTGTCAAGTGAAGGTGATGGGGAGTTAAGGGGGAAATAAAGGGGTAGGGGGCATATCTTTTGGGGCGTCCAAGGTATGTGAACGTGGGAAATAGTATATACACATGTAGGTCATTTTGAACGGGTACGCCCCCTTATATTTGACCTCTTTCACTTTTTCCATATTTGCTCATCTCACTCCGTTTCCACTGACCTACCTCCACTAATGACCATGAGGATCTTTCCTGTGCTCCCCACCGCCGCCGCCGTCCTATTCATAATCATATTCTCCGTGCTGGTACAGCTGCGCCTATCTGCGTTGAATCTATCCCCCGTCAGCTTTATTCTTCCAGATCTTCCGTCGGTGCCGGAAGATGATCGACTAGACAACAGCTTGATAGAGAAAATTGGTGAAAATGATTTGGTATATCCAGAGGCAATTGTCGTCGACCCCGAACATGAAGGACAGATCGCCTTTGTTTCATTGGGTGATGGGAGGATAATACGCATCGAGCCTGCAGATGATGATGATAAGAGCTGGAATGAACTAACTTGGCGTACAGTGGTAAGAACTGGAGAAGATGACGCAAGATGCGGAAGCGGAGGACCGTCCGATGAGTCCAACATGGAATCAAAGTGTGGTCGTCCATTGGGGTTGTGGCTAACGAAGCAATCTTCTGTTGATCCAAATTTTCCACTAGATGGAAGCAAAACAGCAGATGAAGATGAAACGGTGTTACTAGTTGCAGATGCATACAAAGGTTTGCTCATGATAAGTGGCATACATGGAGATGCAGCTAAAGTCACCACTCTTGCAACTCGAGCCGATTCCACTACAAAACCAGATTATGATCATGGTGATCATCATGATATCAAGGTTCACTCTGATCCGCCGGACTATCAATTCTCTTTCCTCAACGGCATCGTGCAAACTCCCAATGGGGATGTATACTTTACAGAGACTTCACAAAAGTTTCAACGGAGAAGAACATTCCATGCAGCTATGGATGGAACTCCTACTGGCAGACTTTTACGTTATAGTCGTTCAACTGTTGTGGGAGAAGCTCCGATTGTCGAAGTTCTTGCAACAGATATTTACATGCCTAATGGGATTGTACAATCTCACGATGGAGTGAGTTTATTGATTGTCAGCGGTGTCTCGATACTGAGATTTGATTTATGGGATGGTATAATAAGCAAAACGCCTTTTGTTGAGGTCATGCCAGGATCAGGGGATAATATCAAAGCGATGGACGAACTTCCTAATGGAACAAAAAAGAGGTGCTATTGGGCTGCTTTGGGTGGTAAATACCACTCGCCTTTCTCTCTTGTAAAGTTTCTATCGGATAAGCCGTGGCTTCGTTCTGTCTTGCTTGCATTTGTCCCATACAAAAAGATCATTGATTTGGTGCCGAAATGGACAGCACTTGCAGTTTATGATGAACAAGGTCGGCTGTTGGAAATGATATGGGATGACGGGAGTCAAGTTGATGGGGATGGAAAGAAAGTAGGAGTTCCAGCTCCTTGGATATCTGAAATGGAGCCCCTCGGTGATTACTTGTATCTTCTTTCTTGGCACAACCCATTTTTGGCTAGAATTGATAGAGCTAGTTTGTCATCGGCAGCGAACTAGAAATTGGCTGCCTTCTCTGAAAATTTCAACTGCAATACAGAATTTAGTAATGCACATAGGTACTTAGACAGCCACGACTGATTTTTGCCAGGATGGAAATAGGTACATATTGCAGCCGTCATGAAAAGGCAACCAACGTGTATAACTAGAATGATGCACTCCAACAGCAACTTCGTAGGCAATAAACGTAACGCAATGCAGAAAAGGAAGCCCAAGCATTATGAAAGCTTAGAAAGCCAACTTGAAAATCTCAAACAGGAATTTCCGTCGTTTATGAAGAAGCTCAAGGGCACCAACAAAGATTTTACGCGTGGGAAAATCACCAGCATTCGTGAGGTACATCCAAGCCATGATCTCGTGCGTGGCTTTTGTAGTGTAGGAGCAAGACGGGAGAAGAAAGGACGCAGGAAAGGCCGCATGAAAATGGCGATACTGTTTCATGGTACGCACCAGGATTGTGTGAATTCGATTGTGAGAGACGGCATATACGACATGAGTCACTTTACCAACAATTTGCACTACGCAGTTCGTCGGGCACAGTACAAGAGTAATTTCTTTTATGAAGAATCGCAAGTTTTGGTGTTTGCCGTACTTGTGGATGAAGAAAAGGCCCGTTTTGACTGGAATGACGTGACAACTTGCTCTCCCTGTCGCGACTATGCATTGCCACTCTTTATTATTACTATCCGAGACACAAATGTCCGTTTCCGTGATTAAATTATTGATGGACAAGTTGT
>JALLBI010000491.1:0-10977 GCA_036940125.1 Mediolabrus comicus
GTTCCAACAACTGTGTCCAATACCAAGCTATGGTGACTATATTGGGCCAAGACCCTGAAATCTTGCTAGCAGCTCTTGCAAATATCCTTTCGTGGTTAGTGGTGACCTTTTGCCCATCCTTTCTGCCATACTTGTTACCACATTCTCCCGAAGAGGAGGAAGATGGCGCATTAGATGATTCAACAACAAGAACTCAATGCATTTCCATTGGAAGACCGGGTGGTGTAGAGCAACTAAGACTTGTAACACTGTGTGAAGGGATATGTACAATTGGTTATAATGTGAAGAATGTTAGTCCTGCTCCATACACTCCAGCAGATGGGTTTACATTGCCTGATGATTGTGTCGTTGTGAAGAACTTGGCATTCTCAGTGAACTATGCCGACTGCACAATTAGATGGGGTCTGTATGAATCAGCAAAGAGGTTTGTAGGCTATCCCATTGTTCCTGGTTTTGATGTAGCTGGTATTGTTGAAAAAGTTCCAAAGAATAACAACACCCAATTTCAAGTCGGAGATAAAGTGTTCGGCTGTACTTTGTTTGGTGCCTACTCAAACAGAGTAGTTATTCCAGCAATTCAACTACGTAAGATCCCAGACTGCATAGATAGCTATACGAAAGCAGCATCATTCCCAGCAGTATCATTGACTGCATTGTATGCCCTTCACATTGCTGGTTATTTCCCTGGTGGATCCGATGAAGGAGCGAGTAGACACAAGTTCAAAAACAAATCTATCCTCATTCATTCGGCAGCGGGTGGTGTGGGAAGTTTTCTGGTGCAGATGAGCAAAATATTGGGGTTGAGACCAATTGTTGGTGTTGTGGGAAGCTCTTCAAAGGTTGAAGAGGCCACTCGACTTGGGTGTGATGTGGTGATAGATAAAAGCAGTCAAGACTTATGGAGTAGTGCTTTGAAGGTTTGTCCAGATGGGTTTTCAACTATTATGGATGCGAATGGCGTGGCAACGTTGACAAATTCGTATAACTCATTAGCTCCCAGTGGCCGATTGATCGTCTTTGGCTTTCATTCTAATTTACCCTTAGGACAGGCCATGTTGAATCCATTCGAGTGGCTCAAGATGGCAATAAAACAGTCGAACATGCCAAAATTCGATGCAATGGACCTGACTGTTTCAAACAAATCGGTGCTCGGCTTCAATCTTTCCTTCTTCGCTGATGAGCGAGAGGTCTTGTCAGATATGTTTGACCAAGTTGTTGAATGGATGCGCTACGAAAAGTTAGAATGTCCAAATGTTGTTGAGATGGAGATGAAGAATGTATCCCTTGCTCATGAGTTCTTGCAGTCTGGCAAAAGCATAGGCAAAATTGTGATGAGAACGGAAACAACAAGAAGCTAAAAATGCGCGTTTTTTATTGTTACAAAATTTTTACAAAATGCTATAATGTGAATGAGGTTGGTCTCTTCAGTCCATTGAGCTATACTTCGCAATGTTGGAAGGGCGCATCTGTCTCCTTTTGTAAAATAATACATATGCTGCATCCGTTACAATGCTTCGCGGAGGGACAGGTTCAACCAACTCATCATCAAATTTTAGCCATAGCGGTTCCGCTGACTCTGAGACAGCTTTTGAGGCGGCTTTGGTGGAGGAGTCCTTTTCTTTGCTCCGTCCGATCCTCCAACCGCTTGAAGTTGATTCTTCCTCATCAAATGTATCCGGTGCTTTTGTATTTGCACCATTGAAACTGTATGCGACTTCTTCAGTACCGTCAGGACTACATAGGGAGGCTTTGCACGCAGCAATGTAATGTCCTGTCTCTAAATCACCCATGTGATTTACAACACCTATCAAATCATACATGAATGGTTCATCACTTGATTGATGCCTAAGTGGTGAATTCTTATCGCACCATTCTCGCATGTTAAGCCCGGTAACGGGAAAGTCGACTAGGGTGGTGATTTTTTCGCTCCAACGTGAAGATGCGTTGAATCGCTTGAAATTGAAGACCAAGAAATCTGGCAAGTCCCATAGAGACATGCTTTGTTTTCCTTCTCTCTCTTCTTTGCACACTGGGCAGCGCCAGCAGCCAGTAGCATCTAAATGCTGTTCTTTGAAGAACTCTGCCAAGCATGATCCAATGTGAAATCCACCATGAGAAGAGCTAGGATGTCGTTTCAACTCATCATTCCCTGAAGAACCGAGCAATTTCTGATTCTGTTTGCTTTGAGAGATGTAGGGTGCAACATACAGTAGCTGGCGAGGGTCACTGTGTGTTTTATTCTCCGTAGATGGTGTGTCGCGCCAATGCAGCACTATCGAGTGCCTTGCATTCATATAATTCCCAATAGTGCGAATCAACGAAAAGGGAAATGATGCTTCTTCTCTGTTTGTTCCAAGTGGCGAATCTGCGGTGGTCACACGCACGTCAAATGGAAGAAAAGGAAGCACATCCCTCAATTTCTTTGTCAAATCTTCGGACATGGTTGACACATCCAATTGAGACTGTTCACTGTTTTCACGCCTCTGTTTCCCATTCTCAATTGCAGAAATGATATATCTCTTATCACTTTGGATCAAAGCCTTGATGACGCTGGCAATCGCCTTCCGCGCTTCATCTCTCTCCTTCTCTGCAATTTTACCCTCAACAGAGCTGAGTTTCTTGCCATTCTCGGGTTTCTTGAAATGTGAAAGTTCAAGAAACCTTGATGTCTGTGCTAATATATGTGCACCTGCCCTAGCAGTACTCCATTCATTATGACATTGTAAGAAAAATGACTCACCGAAGAGGAACAATTGCTTGGTCTTTGGGTCCATACTTCGATGGTAAATGATAAACTCCGTCGGTTTTGGCCTTGGAGTAGAGTGGGTGTATAACGGGCAGATGCGGCTATTGTTGAAAACGTAAACTTCATCCCACTTTGCCGAAAAATTATCAAAATGTACCCTGGCCTTCATGATGTTTCCATCTCCTTCTTCATCTTTATCCTCGATAATTTCGACAACGCTACCAGGGTACCAATTATTACGACGATCAATGGCATCCACACGCAAACCCAAAGTGAAATCTTCCGTGGTCTTGGGCCACAAAGAATGAGAGACATACTTAGCAAGGGGAACTGGATCTGTATCAAACGTCACGCATTCCTCTTCGTCACCATATATTTTAAGGTATTCCTCTCCAATCTTTTCAACTGACTTCCAATCAGCGTCTTGATCGTTACCTCCAGTAGCTTGTGTTGAACTCGTATCAGTGCTTGTGTCGTCGTCGGTCGAGTCATTATCCTCGATGACATCTACAGGCATTGCAGTATCAGGTCTCGGTTGCAAAGTTGTTTCAAACGCAATAACTGTTGCAATTGTTGGCGATGATGCGGCCGATGCATGGTTAAGAAGTTTCAGGCAGGGGCCCTCTTTATCAGGAAGAGTCATCACTTTGGTATAAGTTCGGGTCATAGAGTGCTTGTTACCAATGCCCGTTCCGATGTCTTCTTTCTTGCACAATCGAAGACGTTTTGCGGGGATTCCACTGAGTTGCTGCAGTTTCATTTTCAAGTCGCCAAGATCCGCGAGTCTAGATGTGCGTATAGCATACTCCTCAAAAATAAGTTCTTTTGAGGGAGGAGACAAATGATTACTTGAGTTTGCTTTCCGTTTTGATGCCCCACCTACCAAAAGCAATGTGCTAGGACAATTAAGTGTTGTTGCACGCCTGACAACAGTGCACCGAAAAATTACTTCGTCCACGGTTGGTAGCGGTAAAGATAGCACATTGAATGGGTCGAAATTCTTGCTAGAATGGTTGCATTCAGGGCAAATCACAAGATTGAACAACTGACCCATGCAAAGATCTGTGATGACTGATCTGTTTCGACGGAGATAGCGGCGCCAAGCCTCTTGTCCAATTCGTTCGAGATCAGTCTTCTCGATAAACTTATCTTCCAACGCCTCTACATAAGGTTTCTTCTTCACTCTATTTGCATCTTCGTGTAACATGTCGAGGATATCAGTCAGCAGCTCCGGCACATCTTGCTGGTTTGCGCCGGAATACCGGGGTCGACATTTTGTAAGAACACTACGAAATCTTTGTGGTGCACGTGCTCCAAATTTGCCACTCCACATGACTCGCATCAGATCAGCAAACTCTTCAAGAATTTTGCCCCCCGTCCCTAACGGGTTGTCTCTATTGAGATCGCCCGAAACTTTGTATTGACCACTCAGTAAGTAAAACCGCAGCAGAGGCATATAAGACAAACACTGCCAACCAGAATTTGCATAACAAGTGTTGCCCAAATTAATAAGCCCACAAGCACCGTATGAAGGAAATGAGCAGACAGCATTGTTGCTCTGATCATTTGATGTGAATTCGTTATCTTTCTTCTTGGATCCGGGGAGAATTGATCTACTTTCTATGGTTTCGCACTCGGCATCACTTTCAAGATTTGCATTGGATGTAAATCGACCAGCAACAGCAAGGCGGTCGGAATTAACCTCTATCCACTCCTCGTGATTCTCGTGATGATCATTAAAATGAATACGAACATGTGTATTTTCTCGGAACGAAGCCTCTTTAGGCGGATCAGTTTCCACGATGCCGTTTGAACCATTGTGTTCCGTTGATTTAGCGTCGTTCTCGACATTCACAATTAATCCACGGTACCAACGGCCGGATACATCCATCGCATCAACAACTTTTCTCATGATTGGGTCGCGAGACGGTTTTCCGTCAGAGTCATAACCCCGAAGTAGCAGTCTAAACTTGGCATCTTCATCCGCAATACGGCGTAATTGAGTTGCCTTGGCTGCTGCCTCACGAGGCCACGAGAAGCTTCCGTCTTTACTCCCGACAACGTACTCAAACATAATGCGCATCCCATCCAAAAGCCCTATGCTTTGTATGGAGTGCTGATCACAGTATGACTGCCACTGCTTTTCATATTTGTCATAGTTGGGTGCAGTTACAGGGATTTCAGCATATGAATTTTTGCATAGCAAAGTCCATGGACCGAATCGACTTCCAGCGTTGGGAATTTTACCATTCACAGGAGGGTCAATCTTCCAAAGGCGCGCTCTTGCTTCACAATTACTGTCCGAGGTCTTTGATAGAATTATAGGCAGCCGGGCAACTACTTCAGCAAAGAATCGCCACAACGGTTGATAAGGCATAACCATTACTCTTATCGTCATAGGACCCAGGTCACCGCGACGATACGGTTGGTGTGGATCGCAGATTTGGCAATTCAATATCCACGGATGGGTTGCAACTCGAATAGATTTGTCAATTGCTTTTGGATACATGGTTTTAGCGGAAGGATCACGCACTACTGAAGAGACTTCCACCGACTCATCGTCAGCAGCTATCTTGTGCAATCCGCTTCTCACTACCTCTTCCTCACTTTCAGAAGGGAGGACCATTCGTGGCAGTGGCGGGCCGCCACCATACATTTCATAAAGGACATTCCAAACACCGGGGGGTATTAAAACATAATGCTTCCCTAGCAGTAACTTTCGCTTCATCACTTCATAAGAACCTCCTGTCCCCGACATTGAAATTGCTTCCATGGAACGATCGATCAAGCGCTCTGTTGACAGGTCCCGCGGTCTTTTTAATGACGTAGGGTTGTACACGTTTCCTTCATCCGCTTTCCATCCAGTATACGCAACCCAATCATCCCACCATGACTTCTCTATACAGTACAGCACTCCGTGACCCAACCCTCCTTTGCCATCCGTTCCCCCAATACCTCCCCAAACGTTATCCCGGTCATTTGGTCTTTTTAATGACGTAGGGTTGTACACGTTTCCTTCATCCGCTTTCCATCCAGTATACGCAACCCAATCATCCCACCATGACTTCTCTATACAGTACAGCACTCCGTGACCCAACCCTCCTTTGCCATCCGTTCCCCCAATACCTCCCCAAACGTTATCCCGGTCATTTGCATTGGTAACTTCTTCAGAATTATCGCGATCTGGTCCATCACCCACAAACATTTTGTGAAATCTCGTTTTTGGAGATACAACTTCCTCTCCTTCCCCGGACGTTCTATCAACAATATCTATTTCATCTTGCATATTCCAATTAATCCATCTTTCAGTCACAAGTTTGTGTTCGAGTTTGGCACATGGGACAATACCAGTGCCAAAAAGATTTCGCATCACCTTGTCTAATATGACCTCATCAATGGCTACATCGGCCCATATTGAAAAATCTCTCATTGACCAGAGGATTTGTCCACCAGAATTAGCTTCCGCAGTGACCGTGCTATTGCATGTATCTAGGACTGNCTTTTGGAAAAGCGATGACTTCGTTCTCCTCCACCATCGCTTCCTCGAATTTCCCTGAGAAGCACATCCCTCACATTTTGACATTGCGATGACGACAATTTTTCGTTAGTCACTGTATGATTGCTTTCGTCAGCATCCAAATGTGCATCCACGACATCACTTAATCTCCGTATGCCATATGATGACTCCTTTTCGCCCACAGCAACTGTGGCAGTGCTACCTGACTTGGCAAGTACTGTCGCCAAAATCTCTACAACACTTACTGCATTCACGCATAATTTCTTCTTTTCTCCATTGCTACCGCTAGCACTACTTCCATGGCTCTTCGACAACCCATGACGTTCCGATGGTAACATCACACCTTCATAATTATAATAATACGACAATGAATCATATGAAAATACAACATCACCATCAACCTCAAGTAACCATGTAGGCAATCCCCCGGCGGGATGTGAGGACAATAATGCATCTAAGTCTTTGGGTGGTAATAGTAGATGGAAGAGGAGGTTGAGTCGTTGTCGTCGCGATCCGCGTAATGCGAGTGATATTAGATAACAGAGTGATGTGAAGTGAACCCCTCCAGGTTCTGTGAGGGTCAAGTCTGGATTGTTGTAAAGTTCAGATGGTGATTTGGTAGATAGTGATGGTGCCACTGGAGGAGGTATGGGCGGTGATAACGATGAAGAAGAATGATTCTTTCCACCATTCCTATTCTTCTTACCACCATCCCTTTTCTCCTTCTCTATAGCAGCAGCCTGCTGCAACGCCAACTTATTCACATCTAAAGTCAACCCAACACTTTTCGAACTCAATCGTGCAATCTCTGTAACATAATCCCATCGTGTTTCGGACATGTAGATTAGTAGGAGGTATGCTGATCCATAAATGTCAATTTTGTCAATTGCCTGTTTCTGTTGTAGTAATTGCTGTTGTTGTTGTTGCTGATATAATTCTTGTAAGTCTGCAACTATATCATCACCATTATTTGAATGGTGTTGCTGCTGTGATGATTTCCTTCTATTACTACCACCACCTCTATTACTGTTGTTATTATTAACCTCATTCCGGATCTGAAATGACATATCTCGTAAACACCTCTCACCACCCTCAAATATCGTTCGGAATATTGTTATATCCAAAAGACGTTCCTTTTGATAGATTGTTTTGGATGCTTTGATCCGATTGGCAGTGCTATTGGTGTCTTCTGAGGAGTATTCATCAAGTAGTGCAGGATGAACATGATACATCGATGATAATAACCCTTCATCATCATTGTTGTTGCTATTGCTACTACTATAATGACTAGATGATTTATCTCCACCACCACCACCACCACCCTCCTTTCCTCCGAGTAATCGACCCATCTTTTTTGATAGTAGTGAAGAACTACGTTGACTACTTGATTCTCCACCTCCTCCCCCTCCCTCCCCTATCATCCCCCCAATATATTCGCCACAACCACCACTTGCACCAATAGCAGCAGCTGAACCACCACCATAGCCTTGATTATAAACAATCATACGTATCACCAACTGAACACGTCTCCGTATAAATGAAACTTCTACCGATGATAATCGATTAATCATGGACGATATTGTAGAATCTAATGTCGATGGTAAATCTTCTGGATCTAATAGATTTGATGAGAGTGTGGTGAATAGTGATGTCCAGAGTGGATCATAATTTTGTTGTTGTTGTTGTGTTGGGGTAGTGGTTTGTTGTTCGGTATGTTTTGTTGGATGTGGCTGCTGCTGCTGCTGCTGTTGTTGTTGCTGACGTCGTGAAGAAGGTATCGACTGCACTGCAGCTGATGACGTGACAGCAGCAGCAGCAGTAGAGGAAGCTGTAGCCTCACTACTGCTGCTAGCTTTCTTACTCGATTTTCGACGCTGCTGCTGTCTTGATAAACTACCTGTGCTAGCATTATTATGCTGCTGATGGGCAGCGGTAGTAGTATTAGTGGGCAATATGTCAACATCGGTACCCAATTGATCCATCAACTGTTGAGAATTATTAGAGGGACTGCGCTGCTGCTGCTGTTGCTGTTGCTGTTGCTTCTGCTGCTTATTGGTTGTCGACGGGCCTCCTCTCCGCCCTGATGTAGTGGATATTACAGCTGACGCCGGTTTGGATTTGCAACCTCCCATATTTAATTGTGTTTACGCCTGTTTATTTATTGCCCTTTTTTCATTCAATTAATTGGTAGATATGCCCGAATAATAGATCGCCGGGCTATCTCTGCCCATCACGCCTGCATGAATAATGATGTCTGCATATGCCTTTGGTCTTGGATTCCCCTTCCGACAATAACGTTGACACTCAACAGCACAATCAAAATCTTAAAGATTCGAGTAAGAAGCTGTGGAAAGGGCGGGGGACATCCAACGTCTTTTTGAAGGGGGGACGACGTAATGGCCCGACAAAGTAGTATTTCACTGATTGCTGTAAAAGATAGAGGGCTAAAACCCTTGGCTAAAACTGACACCCCCCTTTTTCGATTTTGCAAAAAGAGAAAAAAGAAAAAAGCAAAAAATTGCGTAGCAGTCAGCAGCAGGACATACCGTTGCAATTATGAATAGGTGAAAATACTGGCTTAGACATAGAGTTGCTCCAGTTTATTGAAGGCTGCAGTATCACCATTAACTCAACTATAGAAAAAATGTTGCTTCGATACCTCTCCAGTTCCTCATCCACCGCCACCAGTTGTCTCGTGGTGCAGTTGAGAAAAATATCATCAGCTTCATCATCAACAACAACATTATTGCGCAGTCAATCATCATTCTCATGTCGGTACAATCTTGCACCAAATAATATTCATTATACTGCTACAAACAATAATTGCAATCGACGGCTATTCCACAACTCTGCAATCAGACTAGCAAGCAATGATAATGATAATGTTTACGTTTCATTGGAAACTGCATCATCATCATCGTCTAAATCAAATAATATTGACAGCAGCAATAGTAGTAGTAGTGGCAGCAGCTGCTCACAGGAAATACCACTTGACGAAAACAATGATGATGAAGAAGAACAGGAAGAAATGTTTGTAGTAGCCGATCCAATATTAGGACATGGAACACGTAAAGAATGGGGTGGACCACGTAGGGGTGGGTCATTGGCAGAGCCTACACGATTTGGTGATTGGGAAAGGAAGGGACGGTGTACAGATTTTTGAACATACCCTCATCACACACATGTTTCTTGTCTCGCTGTATAGTGTATTTGCGCCATTAGAAGAGCTTTGACGATGATATGTTGTATGAACTAAATTTAGTTGGCAGAGCACTTGTGCTAGTAACTTCTTCATTTTCTCTTGCAGATCTCCATCACCATATGCTTCTTAACCACAATTGATTGCAATATTGATTGTAGTGTTTTCTGATTTGTCAAAGGGTTGTAGAGCCAAATCCCCCAAATACACTTCTTCTACGCAAACAAATCGGCAAGATACTTCTTGTAAATTGCCATAAACTTGGCAATAAATGCCTCCAAATGAAAAATCTCCTTCGATCCCATAGTAAGTCGGTGTTCATAGAATGCAGCCCATGTAATTACCTCACCCTTAATCGAATCATCTAACGAATTTAACAATTCCATAACGAGAGTTTTGAGTATAACTTGTGCGGGGATACAATTAATCAATAACTCATACAACTTTTCACGTGCGGCCATAAGACGTTGTGGACTTTGTTCCTTCACAATCTCCTTGGCAAGTTGTGAAATGTATTTTTCCCAATCGGTATGTGGGACAGGTTGATCTGCCTTTAATGAATTTGGAGATTCATCACGAGAGGTCACACGACATGATTCCAACATTAGGAGAGCACGACGGAGGTTGCGATTCGATTCACGTGAAATGTTGATGGCAAGTTCATCTGGGAGGGTTACGCTTTCTTTACGTGCGACTACTTTGAGACATGCAGCGATCTATCAATAATATATAGTTGTGGTGTGTGTCAGTGAGCATAAAAATCGGTAAAGGTTCATGACATAGCATACGAAAAATATACTTCCAAATAATACATCTACACAAAACTTACCTCATCAACATTTGGTGCAGCTACACGAATACCCAAGCACCTAGATCTTACAGGATCAATCACCTTACTGGGATTATTGCAGCATAAAATCAGCCGACATGACGCCGAATATTTCTCCATGGTACGACGCAATGCCGCCTGTGCCTGTCTTGTGAGCTTATCAACCTCGACGAGCACAACAACTTTGTAGTCAGCCTTCTTCTTGGTATTTTTGGTGGCATCATCATCGGTAGATGCCTTTTCTTTCGACATGCCAACGGTGGCAATATTTTTACTACTGGCCATTTCCTTAATGACATCTTGGATGACATACCGATCATTGAGACCTGCATCCCCCGGAGCCATTTCAATGTGATAATTACTAGTGATCATATTAATCTCAACTGTACGCTTCGTTGGGGTTGTAAATGTTCGTTTGTCAAGTCTCAACCGCTCTGCACCTGGCCCAAAGACTTGGCGGAGGAGGGACATGATACGTGTTTTTTTACCGGCGCCAGGTGGACCATAAAAGAGCAGGTGGGGGAGACCGCCTGGGTCGGCAGCAAGGGACTCGAGACGCTGTGTGAGCGTGGTATGGTAGGTGAGCTGGCTCAGCCTAGATGGCCTGTGTTTGTCTACCCAAAGCATGATTGTATGAATAGTATTTGTGTGAAGTAAGAAGTTTACTAGCAGGACGTCTTTTCGTC
>JALLBI010000492.1:0-10859 GCA_036940125.1 Mediolabrus comicus
CTTAAAATGTTTGTCCTCAGAGACTCGACCAGCCAGCTAGAGCTATCTGCCAAGTTCTTGGCCGGGAACCTCTTGGCTTGTTATGACGAAGAAGAAAAAAGTTAACAAGAGAGACAGAGAAAGAAGTGGCGCTGCTGCATAAATGAAGTAATTCTTCCCTACAAAGATTCTATGACAATGAAAACTCTTCTTTATAACTGTTTATATCTTGAAAAATAAATTCGTAGAGGTAGATAAACTCACTGAAATGATTAGGGAGACCACACCACACGTATGGCTCCCCCTCTCAAATCATGCGAAGTAACTAAAGGCATCTTAACACGATGAATGAGTGAGCGGAAGAAGGCTGCCTTCTTCCGCCGAATGGTTCGATGCAATGAATGGAACAGGATGATATTCTAACATCCAGTACCGTAGCGTAAGTACAATGTACTATGTGGATAATAATGTTGGGACAAGGATGATTGATTGGTCAAATATCCTTGACACGTCGACCGAACTAAAATAATAAAATGGATGAGGATAGAGAGGATGAGGACAGCTCATTCCCTCCCTCATATTGACGAAGTTTTAGGCCATAGAAGAGGGAGAAGAAACACTAGTAGGAGGAATCTTCTCTTCGAAGGCACGTGACCACTTTCCATCGATTCCTTCTAGGAGGAGATCTTGCCAAGTCTCCGTTGCAACCGATGGGGTAGTGACAGTAGGGAGATCATTGTGACCCCTGATCAAAGGGAGGACGTCGTTGTCATTCTCAGCTTTGGAGGTGATCTGCTGAAACACACGAAGGTGGTGCCCACTGCCATTCGAAGGAACCTTATCAGGGTTCAAATTAGCTGCAAACGAGTTGTAAACCCTAGCAGCGTGACATTTGGGGTCAGAGGGAGTGTACGGAGTATTGACCTCGTTTGTCTTGAGGTGATCCAAGTTCTCCGTCCTGGGCAGCTTCCAGCGCCTCAAGTCTCCAGCCAAGCGGGAGAAATCATACTCGATACTGGCACGCTTGAACTGGGAGAAGTTGTCAGTACTATTCAGACCAACGAGGTCATCGATACGGTACTGAAGGATCCTCTTCATGATGTCGAATCCATCCGGTGAGTTTGACTGCATGATCATGAAGGGAGGCGTGACAGGTAGTCTGCGTGTAAACTCTTCATTGTTGGGCAAACAGAAGAGAGAGCTCTCACCCGTATTATTGGGCCAAACATTCTTGTCATTCTTGGAAATTTTCTTTGCAATCTTTTTTGCCTTATTGCCTGAAAAGGGAGTAAAGTGGGTATCGAACCAACTTTATAAGAGGAAGAGGGAGCATGAGTTAGATGAAATACGTGATTTGAGAGACGCAGATGCATGGCAAAGAACACTTACATGGATTGGTTACAAGACGGCTTCCCCTTAGAATCGAACACCACTTCATCTGCACGAATAACGATGGAATTGTATGATCCCTGCTGACTATACTCTACGGCAGACACCTCCTGAACGACGAATTGTCCACCAACATACCGGAAGTACCTCGATTGAATAATCTGGCATGGTTGATCATTCAAGCAATGAGTGGGAGTGTAGGTGAATACATTGGTATTCACCATTGCCAATACAATAGCAAGCGTGGTAGCTTCCTCGGAGGTAGGGTTAGTATTCCTCACAATGCTGGAGTAGGACATGGTGGTGGAGGAAGTAGTAGCAGTAGTAGTAGCTCTAGCAATAGCCGAATGGGGGAATACGGTCACATTTTTATTGCAAACCATATCAACAGTATCCTTGAATTCATCTCCATGATTGAACTCACGATCTGGACGGCATTTTTCCCATGCGTGAGGACCAACTACGGGGTTAACTTGGGTGAGAAAATTCATCCTGTGATGGAAGTTGGCATCGGGTACGATGAGAGGATCATTCTTAGCCGGCTTGGTGTTGAGTGGTAGCCATGCAGGTGTAGGTCCAACAACGTTGGGATCATGCAAATATTTGCAGCGGGTACCGAAGGGGCTGTGCGTGTTGGAGAGTGTAATGTTATGTCATGTGTATATAAAATAAATGAGAATACATGAGATGTGTTAGAGAGAGGGTGAGGTAATTAATTAAATGCACGACATCATGGCCATGCGTAAATGTCAAGAATAAATAATATTATTATACTCACCACGCTCCAGTCATTGCCCAAATCTCACAAATATACAATAGCCTCCCATTTCTAACCATCTCAATAGGATCACGTCGATTGAGCTCTGCTTCCCCGTGAGCAAAATGACAGTTGTCACCGAAAGGACATGTCTTCCCCTTGATGTAATTATTACATAATTCCATTTTATACTTGGAATTTTCCGCTGGAGAGGCGGACGATCGCCTACTGCTGCTGTTGGATGATTGCGTAGGAGAGTGTTGCTGCACGGGTGATCTCATGCCGCTACCACCCTGTGGTGTAATGGGGCGGAATTGACGATCTTGTGGTGCGGCGCGTGGTACGAAGGGTTGAGCTTGAGGAGAAGGTGATGCAGCATATGGACGCTGCTGCTGCTGCAGCCTCCTTGGTGGAGAGGCAAAGGCACCACTGCCATTGTTGCCGCCGCTGCCAATGACACCACAATAGGTTGACATGGAGAAAAATGGTTGACTTTGAGCCGACCCCGGTCGATTTTGACGGATGGCATGAGCCGATGGCGATGCCCGTCCTCGATTAGAGGAGGAGGAGGAGGACTGCTGCTTTGATCGAGCGGGTGAGACAATGTTGTAGATGCCCATGTTTGTTGTTTGTTTGTTTGTTTGTTTGTTTGTTATGAATTCTGCTTCTTGTTCATCCACAAAAATCAAAAATGAAAAGTGATGAAAAGATTTGCAAGATTTTGTGGCCGGAAGAGAAGAAGACGGACGGACACAGAAGATACCATACCATCTGCTGAGCTGACACCAAAATTCTGGAGAATCTGAGAGAATTGACGTACCATACCATATCTATGATTGCTTGTAGTGCTATGTTATCTGGGGATATTTCTTTTAGGCCTATGTATATACTTGTACTCCAAATCTTTCATTTCACTTCTTTCAGACCTGTCTTACCACCACCGCAAATGTCTGACAGGCTATGACCTTTACCAAGAAAACTCTCTGGGCCTTTTTAATCACCACTTACTACTACTTGGACAAAATTGGACCGGTCCAATTTTGTCACCGGTCCAATTTTGTCCAAGGAGTAGCTTACCAGAAGCACCAGTTTCATACAACCAGCCATCTATCCAGGCACGGATTTACCCAGATTTACATAGCTAAAACTCCAAAACTCAAAACTGCATACTACTTAGTGCACAGAAGAAGGAACACAAGTATATGATTGGTCGTCATCCAAGATGATTCCTTGCCGCTGTTGACCTCTACATACAACGTCGCACGGGAGGTCGTCCTTGATAAAATAAAGCACTACAGAGACTCTCTCTTCGTGGGCTACTGCACATATCAAAAAATATCAACACACGAGAGATATCGCACAATGTCTCCCAGTCCCGAAACATCCTCGTCCAAGCTTAACAATAGCGACAATACCTCATCAACATTTACAACAATGATGGGAAGCATTAATAATAATAGTGATGTGAGTAGTAGTGATCGAATTACCGCCATTTCTGCTGCTGGTAGTGGTGAAGCTGCAGTAATTATAAATGATGCTGACGGGAGGCTCAATGATAATGGCGATGGCGGCGATGACAATGATAACCATCATCACAACAACAATGATGAAGTTGGCGTTGATGTAGTATCAGATGGATACGATGCTGCTGCAGCTACCAGCCGTGATCATAAAAAGTCATTTCAAACGTTTTTAGAGTATATTAATCACAACGACACTGAGGGCGGCGGCGGCGCCAATAATAGTCCTCAAGAGGAGGTCATCCAATTAAAAGATGACAACATTACCAACAAACAACAGCAGCAACAACAGCAACAACGTCCATCGTACAATGATAGTCGACGGAGCAGCACAGCCTCCATGGATACATTCCGTGCCTCCAATTTAAAACGTCATCCAAATAATAATAACAACAACAACAACCCTAACCGTAGCGGTGGTGCAACTAATGCAGATGAATCAGAACGTTCTTCCATTACCGATGGCAATATTAATACTACACATGATCATAATAATGATGATGGGGGGATACAGTTATTAGAAGGGTCAGATAAATCATCATCACATCCATATCAGCAGCAGCAACAGCAGCAGCATGAAATTATAATGGATGGGATACTTCTAAAAAGTCGTCTTGAACAAAAGCGTGATAATGCTGGTGGTGCTGACTACGATAATGAAATTGAAAATGCACGTTCATCATTAACATTATCAGATGTCTTCACTGCTGGTGGTGGCACTGGTGGTCCTAGCGCTATTAAACGACGACAATCGAGTACAGGGACACAAAATTCCAAAGAGTCATCTAACAATAATAATAGTGTCTCCCTCGGTGGAGGTGGTACCGATTCAGACGATGGTTCATCAATGTTATTAGATCTATCATGGGGTTCAACTAATTATGATAAGGCAACAGTCATGTCAAGTTTGGAGGAGGTGATGGCTGCCAATCCACATATGAAATTGGAAACTACTGCTACAACTACAACGTCATTATCAAAGGGGGGAGGAGAAAGGGAATCAAATGCTAGTAATACTACTACTGTTACTACTACGTCATTATCAAAGGGAGGAGGGGGAGGAGGGGGAGGGGAATCAATATCGGTATTGAAAAGTAGTATGAATAGTATTAACAGTGGTATTGGTACTAGTGGACGGAGTGATAGTGTGAATATATCATTACGGAGTGGTGATAATGGTGGTAGTGGTGCTGGAGGAGGGAGTAGTACAGTGGGTAGTAAAAAGTCATCACAACGTGGTGGTGTTGGTGCTGGATTTAGTAACAGTTGGGGGGGTAAATTTAGTGGTAGTGGTCGCAGTGGTGGAGGAGGAGGGGGGAGGGCAGCAATAATGGCACCAATTGCTATTTCACATGGTGAGAATAATGATGAGGGTGGTGCAACGATGATCCCCCCAGTGTTTAAGACGCGCAGGCGATCGACTGATTCGAGTACTTCGGGTGGGACGGCAGGATTGGGTGGGGTTGACGGAGCAAGCGGAGGAGGTGTTAGTGGTGGGGGAGGAGGATCATCCCCCCCACTGCGTAGTCGACGACCTTCATTTGATGCGGGGGTACTTCGAAATAGTAAGTCCGGTACCGCCCAAAATGATAATAATAATATGATGGGACCAATTGTCCATGTAGATGGGGGTGGAGATGGGGGGAGTGGTGAATCCTTCTCGAAGACATTGGGATTTAAAGGCCGATCGAATAATAATTCGGCCGGTAATAATGGCAGTAGCAGTAAAAAGGGGATGTCCCCATTTGCCGTGTTGGGAGGGGGATGGAGGACTAATCGTCGTCGCTCGGAAGATTCCATGAGTTCATTGGGAAGTACAGCGATTTATGGGAATAGTAATCCTCCTCCTATGTCACATCGACGAGCAGTGGAATTGACCAGTAGTTCACATGAATTACTCGATGCAGCACCCGATACTAATCGACGACAGGGGAATAATAACAAATCGACAAGATCACGACTGTCTCAAGCATCGAATAGGACAGCCTCTAGTGTTGGAGTTGATGATCCAGATATGGATCTTAGTGATGAAAATTTATCACGAAATTTACAGGTTAATGGTAGTGGTAGTAATAGGGGACGGAATGATAATGATTTGGTTGCCGCGGTGGGGGGGAATGCGTATTTGAAGGCTAGTAAGAAAGTCTGGTGTATGAGGATCATTGTTATTGCAACATTTGTGGGTGAGTAATAGTGGGAGTGTCTCGTTATTGTTATTCTCATTCATACCCTTTTCCAGTTAATGCTCACAGACTAATTATCCCCCTCCCCTTTTTTGAAAACAGTCGTGTCCATTATTGTCACCGTATTGATATACACTTTCTTCCGCAAACTTGAAAGTAATACCCTCACAAACGAATTTGCCATGCTGGCCGTCTCATTGACCCGTAATTCAGTCGAGCTTTTGGAACGAAAGGCATACTCTCTTGATGTATTGGCCCATAACTATGAGGGAATATTAGGGCCACAGACAACTGACTTACCTTTGGGGGATCAAGCTCCTGGTGTGATGCTATCGGATCAAGCGAGGGTAACCTGCGGTGAGCCCCTCACTTCCGGCAATGAATGGAAGACGAACTTTCCGTATGTCACTCTACCTGGATATGAAAGTTACTCCAAGAGCATGATGACCTTGAGCGAGGATCGAGCTGTTCTCTTTGCTCCTGTTGTGCCTGATGAGGATGTTATGATATGGGAAGAATATGCCAGAGATAATGCGTTGGAGTCGACGAAGAGAGTAGTTGACGGTGGCATTCGGACTCCTTCTGGTGATGTCGTACAGTATGACGTCCATGAACATGACTCAGTTGCTACCGGTAGCAACCATGCCCACAGGACCCTTAGGTCTTTACAACACACCCATGAGCACCAGGATGCCAATTCAGGGACAGGTATGCCGATGAAAAACAACGCCACCTTCACGGAAGAAGACACGGGGGCATTACCAATCCAAGTGCCGACATGGCAACTTGCTCCTTTCAAGTTAAATGAGCAAGGACTGATGTGGGATTTGTACAAGCATCCTCCGTATACTGAAGCGATTGATCGTATCCTGCAAAAAGGAAGCGTTTCGGCGGCCACAAAGATAGTCCCTTGTAATGATCTTCTCATTCCGTTTGCCCTCACTAGCCCTCCAACACCAAAACAGCACCACAGTGTGGTGATGGAATACGAAGATGGGACAAAAACTAGCGATAATTTGAACGTAGAGGACCACACCGTACACGGCCATGACAATCTTCCAGGAGAAGATGAACAGCTCCCTTACGGCGTGTGCTCGGCATTCTTTGCGCCAGTTCATAATAATGATTCCCACCACCAACACCAGCGCCCTTTTACTCGTCGCTTGAATACGGCTAACGTAACGGGGGTAGTAGGATCAATTTTCAGCTGGGAGGATGTGTTAAAAGCTTCCGCTAATACAGTCCGTCGTTCCACTGGTCGCAATTTTGTGGCAGCGGATGTATTTGTGGTCGTATCATCGAAGCTCATGGATAACACCCCCTTTGAAAGTTATGAATCAGCTCCTGCCACGTATTATGTGACTGAGCACGGTGCCATATTCATCGGCATGGGCCGTAATATCCAACCACAACATGCTGATATGGGGCTGAAGTATGATTTCAGTCTTCCTTTTTGCAAGGTTGTCTTCACCTACGAGGTATTTCCCACCGACGTACTATGTTCTTCATATGGTATATCCAACACACCTACGTTCCTTTCCTTGATTGCCATCTGCTTTGCTGTCTTGTCGACGCTAGTATTCTTCATCTACGACTACTTTGTGAACTATCGTCAGAAGGTGATCATACAACAAGCAGCTCGTTCAACAAGGATTGTGCATTCTCTATATCCGGCATTTGTCAGAGACAATTTATTCAAAAATGAAAAGAGCAAGAATCGTAAGGATTCCGCAGATGACGAGTTTAACGAAAGTCCTCTCTCAAGCCATAATGACTCGAACAACAGGAGGAAGCTAAAGTTGAAGGTATCTGATCTAGTGGATACCCCTGCAAATCAGCTCAAAAGGTTTCTCAGTCATCCCATCCCTAGCAAGAACTACGACCTGAATATGGTCTCGGAACTAGATATAATGGATCCCATTGCAGAGGTGTTTGAGAATACGACTGTCATGATAGCGGACATTGAAGGTTTCACTGCATGGTGGTAGGTGCTGATTTTTCATTGCTGTGTGAGTCATTTTTCTCTTGCGTATGTCATCTAACTTCTTGTGCCTTTTCTCTCCTTAGTTCGGAGCGAGAGCCATCGCAGGTATTTCGTTTGCTTGAAACAGTTTATCGTGCCTTTGATGTCGAAGGAAGTAAGGCAGGCGTCTTCAAGGTAGAGACAGTTGGAGATAGCTACGTAGCTGTTACCGGACTACCCGATCCGAGGGAAGATCATGCTGTTTTGATCGCCAAGTATGCAATCAAATGCTTATTGAAATTCAATGTCCTGGCAAAGAGGTTAGAGCCTCACCTTGGTCCGGGAACTGCATCATTGGGTATGCGATTCGGTTTGCACAGTGGACCTGTGACGGCAGGTGTGTTGAGGGGAGAAAAGTCTCGTTTCCAGCTCTTTGGTGACACGATCAATGTGGTAAGTTTGCATAATGAAGCTGCCCTTTTTCATCCTTGTGTAAAAAAGTAGTGTTTCTCACCACATCTTTTCAATTATCGGTAAAGGCATCGCGAATGGAAAGTACTGGCGAAAAGAATATGATTCAAGTTTCTCAGGATACTGCCGATTTGCTTACGAGTGCAGGCAAAGGGCATTGGCTAGTCCCAAGGGATAGTCCCGTTTCGGCCAAAGGGAAGGGTCTTGTACATACGTACTGGCTACAGCCCAACAAACGTCGACCATCGATGAACACGCAGAGCATGCGATTGAGCAATGCCTCAAGTAGTAGTGGAATTTTACATGTTTCGGAAGGAGAAGAAGAGAATGAACCGATAACCCAGGTCAATCGCGCACTATCGAGGTCATGGAAGAACATCAACATTGAGAATGGTGTGTCAATAGCGAAAGAGCGGCTAATTCGTTGGAATGCTGCNTTTAATGATCCTGACTTCCTACTTTTCATGACCGTGCGAAGCGAGCGTCAGCGAGCGGAGCACCTCCATTTAGAAGATGAGCCGAGCGTCAACTCTGTTCTAAGTGGAGCAGTGGCTCGACACAGAGAAACTTATATTCAGGCAAAGCCAGAGCGTACAGTGTCGGTTGTAATAAGAGAGATATAAATATATGTTTTACACCACTATTGCCCAGGGATCGAACGCTGGGTCTACCAATTGCCGGTTGGTTGTTTTCCCACTAAACTAACAATAGTATCATGCAAACAAAATACAATATTCCTTACCTGCAGCAATCAATAGCAGTCCATCAACGTTGATGGGAAGTAGGGATTGGGCGTGACATCGGAATGGTTTGATGGTTGGATATTGCGGGATCGTCTGGCCTGGTATGACAAGAGAGCTACCAACTTGTGCAATCCACTACACTACTTCGTTGCTACAGTGCATCTAGATGAGTAGCTAAGACTTAGGGAAATCTTCATTTCCTGCTTATGCTAGAGCGTCAACAGTTCCTATTTCTAGGTTGCTATGGATAGGTTCCTTCATGGGATGAGACTATCATAGTTTTTCTGCTTTTATCATCTGATGTTCTAACTCGTAGCTCCTCTCATTAGAGACTCATCACTAGAGAAGAATAACCNCGAAAGAGCGGCTAATTCGTTGGAATGCTGCGATATTGGAGACTTTCCTTCTCAAAATTATCGAACAACGCAACGCCAAGGATGGAAGTGATTTCATGGACTCGTCAGCGAATCTGAATATGTTCACACCGTCTGAGGATGACAAACTTCTGTCATTCTCAGAGAAGTTGAGCGAAAAGATCATGTTCCCCGCTGACTCTTACTCAGAAGAATACCCAGTTGTGTTGGTCGGTACATCCATTAGTTCCCAGGCACGCGCTCAACTTCTTGAATATGTTGCTACTATCGCCTCCATGTACCGTGACGTACCCTTCCATAACTTTGATCATGCTAGTCATGTGACTATGTCTGCCAACAAGCTTCTGAATAGAGTGTGCACTGCCTTTGTAAGGGATGACGAAGACTTTGCATCCGTAGCTGCCCGGACATTCGGCATCAGTGCCGATCCATTGGCACAATTCGTCATCGTGTTTTCGTCTCTCGTACACGATGTAGATCATCAGGGAGTCCCCAACGCCCAACTTGTCAAGGAACACGATCCACTTTGTGATCAGTACGATAGCAGAAGCGTGGCAGAGAAACGCTCTATTGCTGTTGCATGGGAAATACTCATGGAGGATCGTTTCCTCGATCTACAAGCAGTGATTTTCACCAACAGTCGTGAAATGGTGCGTTTCCGACAGCTGTTGATGAATACCGTCCTAGCAACCGATATAGCCGACAAGGAAAGATCCGCGGCGGGTAAGATACGTTGGCAGAAGGCCTTCCATCCATCAGATTCAGATTTAGAGGAAAGCGAAAGGCAGGAAGATGCGGTCAACATTCGTAGTCTCAAGGCAACACTAGTCTTTGAACAAATCATGCAAGCTTCCGACGTCTCACACACGATGCAACATTGGCATACATTCAAGAAATGGAATAAACGATTGTATTCCGAGTTGTCAAAGGCCTTCCGTGAGGGACGTGGTGCATCGGACCCACGTGAGAAATGGTATGAAGGTGAGATTGGCTTCTTTGATTTTTACATCATACCATTGGCAAAGAAACTTCGAGAATGTGGTGTGTTTGGATCTGCCGCCAGTGAGTACCTGGATTATGCCGTCGAAAATAGGAGACGGTGGGAAGAGGAGGGACGTGAAATTGCCAATAAGATGGTGGATGACCATGATGCACTGTATCTTAAAGACGAAGTATTGGAGGAGGAGAATTTAGAAGATTTAGAGGAGGAGAAGGATGATATTGATGACATGGTAGAAAATACGTCCCTTGGAGAATTTGGGGAGTCATTGGGGAATGTAAGTTACAATGAAGACGAGGAAGAAGTCTCTGTATTGGGGCTAGATGAATCCAGAGACGTATCTCGTTCATCGAGGCTAGATGAGTCCAGAGACGTATCTCGTTCATCGAGGCTAGATGAATCTAGTCAGAAGGGGGATGAAATCGTTTAAGCACACCCAAATCATGGCACGCACTTGAATGAAAAAAGGCAACTTGTACA
>JALLBI010000493.1:0-21021 GCA_036940125.1 Mediolabrus comicus
CACCAGCATCCCATTGTTGCTTCCTCGCGTAGGCACTGCTTCGACCAGCAGTATCACGCTCATCCTTGCCTACGAACCTGCCACCATCGACCTCCTGATAGTAGCTGCTCTGGAAGTGAAATACAACCGCGATCTCGGCGACGGGGATAGCGATAACAATACCAACCAAAACCCAAACCCAAACGGGCTGAAACTGAAAGGATTCCCTGAAACAGACCTGCCGCGCTGGCGCTGCGATAGCAACGATTGCGACTTTGTTAGCGGCGACAGCGACGTATAGCATCATCCCGATTGCGATGTTAGTAGCGGCGACAGCGACGTATAGCAACATCATTGCTTGGGCTTGGCACTTCGTTAGCTCAGCAAGTGTTTTGACACTGCGCTGAATTTTGAGCTTTGATTCGTGTTGCACTTTCACTGCCGTATGTACGTATACTAATAAATTAATGTTACTGCACCCGTACGATAGTTTCTTTTAGGTACCATACCTCAACTTCTAAATTCTCTGTTGGCATTCCGCATTCCATCATTATTCTATTGCTATTCACCTGGCAACGCGTCGGATTGTTCATCGTCCTTTGATATCATATTTATTTGCGCTTTTGTAAATATCAAAATGTCAGAAGAAGAGCCCATACGCCCAAGCAGTCAAAACTTTTTGCTGAATAAGAATGCCCTCATTCAACTTCAGGTACGTTTCATAAAAAAGCAGGGTGCATTGGAGCGGTTGCGTGTCACGAATTGTGAGAGGGGATAAATAATGCTCCGTCATTATTTCTCTTTTAATTAGGTACACGGAGAAGTTAATTAATGTGATATGGGCGGGAAAATTTGTCAATTAATATCCAACAATGCTAACACTCTCATAATTTCTACGTATATTCTTACACTACAGAACAATGATCCAGCGCTCACGTCCTTGACGATAGGAGTAGATTTGCATTTTTATGAAATGAGTGAGACTGATGGATTTGTCCCACACGAAAATGACTGGGGCAAGTTGGGTCGATTTATTGGGCGTAATACTCACATTACAGAGGTAAGCGTGTACCTAGAGCTACACTATTTCATATGCTTTAGTTTCTGACCGTCTAGTCATCTAATTTTTTGTTCCCATAGCTAAGATTTGGTAATCTCGGAGGGTACACCAATTTCAATAGTGAAACAAGAGAATTGGATGAGGAATTTATGTTTGGCGGAGGAAGTTCCTCAGACAGAGTTTATCCCCCAACTTTGGAGCAATTCAAGGAGTTCTGTAGCGGGTTGGCAGACAACACATCTGTGAAGAAGGTGGATTTCATCGATGCTCCTGAGATTCAGGGATATCGTTTGCAAAGAACAGGATGGGGTATTGCCTACCTAGTTATGTCTGATTGGTTCCAGAATGACGTAATTGAGGAAATATCAATGCCAGTTTGTACATGTGAGGATGGTAACTATGATAATAGTGGAGAGAGTCGCAAAATGGCAATTGTCCTTGCTACTAAGTTCAGCTCATTGAAGAAATTCTACATTGAATTCGATGGTGATATTCATGGGGACGGATCTGAACCTTGTGAGGTATCAGCGGATATCATCAATGCATTGGTTAACCACACCAATTTGGAAGACCTTTCACTCTCACATGGTCGCAAAAGTTGGAGCCGTGAGGGCTACGCTGCGTTGGCAAGATTCCTATCCAACTCAAAGGTAAAGGAGCTACAGCTGTCTGGGGGGAATATGAGTGACGAAGGAGTACAAGCAATTGCTGGTGCCTTGGGCGAAAATGATACTCTAAAAGAGATCATTTTCGGCGGCTCTTGGGGAGACTATGGTATTACAAGTACTGGATGGAAAGCATTTTCAACACTACTTTCTAATCCGGCATCTGTCATGGACACCTACTACTCGAACCACACCATTCAGAAGCTGTTGGATACCTGTTATTCCGAAGACGAGGAGAGGGAAACGCGTCTGCAAAAGTCAATTCTCGGAGACGAGTTGTATTCATTGTTGAGAGTGAACAGACTATGCAACAAATCTGACGCTGCTCGTGTCAAAATTATCTTACGTCATTTGAGTGAAGACTTTAGTATGGAGCCATTTGCAGGTATGAATGTGGCTACTATGCCCTATGCATTGGCTTGGATGGGCAAGAGTAACCCCGATATTGCCTCGCTCTATCCGTTTGCCGATGCCGACCTTTGTTTGATGTACAAATTTGTTCGAGGCGTTGCACCAGTTCTATTTGAAGCTTCACCGTCGGCCGGGAGCAAGAGGAAGATATCATCTGAGCCGGAATAGAGGCCCGATCATGATATGTGGTGGAAAGAAATGGAAGTAGAGATAACAGTGCAGCCATATGCAAAAGGAGAGAGAAGCTATGTCTGAGAAATTAGACGTATAGTTGGCATGATGTGCATAGCTAATCAGCAATAGTATACATTTTTCATGGATAATATCATTGTCTCTCTATTTGACTCTTACTCTAGATCGCTTGTACTGAATTTCTACTCCATTCAGGCGGCAAATCTTCAAATCTAGATCCATCGCACATGTCCATCGCCGAGATGAACGACTGCACATCCTCAACAGAAGATACGCTACAAAATTTGTTCCAAATCTTAGCATTCAGTAATCCCTTCTCGCAACACTCCTGCAATGCTGATCTAATCAGCAGCATCCGTTCACTCGAATCTGGCTGAAATAGATGAGTACAACCCTGTAAAAACATGGCGAAGCTCTCTTGGTTGGGCCCAAGAGTAATATCAACACTATGATTAATGTCTCGGAAAGCCTCTACAAGGATTCTTGCGGCATTACTACGTGCCTGCTCTCCAGCGTTAGATGGGGTGTAGGCACACGCCGAAAGAACGCTATTGTACGAACTTTGTATGCTCTCTTTAATTTGATTGTTGGCTGTGCTGAGAGGTTGATTTTGTGTTCGTAGCGAAACCATGAATCTATCAAGAACTGACTTTGCCCGATAAGCTTTGACTGGATCCTTCGTATGCTCCAACGCGTTGAGGGTAAGTCGATAAGAAATGATATCAGGCTTTGGAAGCTTCAATCCATTAGATCCACTTTCAAGTCGATTCAGTATTGCTTCGGCATTTTTCGATGCGTTTGGGTCGGAGCTGCGGCTCCATGCGTGAATAACATTATTGTAGACAACAATGGGGAGGTCAGCACTTCTACCCTCTTCCATTTCCTTTAGTAGAGCTGCTGCTTCTTGAGCACCACCTGCTTGGGCATACGCGTTGATCACCGTCGACCAACTTATATTTGTAGGATGTTTCATCGATCTCAGAATAGACTCACAATGTTGAGCACTAGACATTCCACCTGATGAACGAGACCAAGCTAAGAGCACACCGTTGTAGCTGTAGTCAACCGGAGTAATGCCTTGATCTTTCATTCGGATAAGCAAGCCTTCGGCCTCCTTTGCCATCGACACACCAGATTCACATGTTTGGACTGCATTTGCAAATGCTGAAATGGTAGTGTTGTAGGATATTACATCCGGTTTGATTCGATACGATTGACGTTCTAACTGATCCAAAAGTTCTAATGCTTTGTACGCAGCTTCCTTTCCTACAACATCTTTGTCATGTGACGATGTTGGATCATGTCCAGCACTCTTGGACCATGCAGCCAAAACTGTATTGTAGCTAATGATATCTGGCTGATTGATTCTATCTTTGTGCGCTGCACTCATATCTTCCATTCTACGGAGAAGATCCGTCGCTTTCGCTCCTGCTTCTCGTGTACCACTCTTGACCCATGAGTTCAGAACGACATTGAAACTTCGTGTGTTTGGCCTTACATTTCTGTAGGGACCACCGCCACCTTCTTTCAAACAGCTTGTATGTAATGCCATCATTCGGTTCAGGAGGTACTCAGCGGAGGTTGTGTCTCCGACATTAGCATATGCCTGAAGTAGGGTATTGTAGACAGTTGAGTTCAGTTGAAACCCATCTTTGTGCCTTCCACCACCTCTAGGCTTTGAAGATTTTAGTCCATCGCTCCCTTCTTGTTCGGCGAGCCCTTCGAGTTCTGTGAGCAACTCTTCACCACGTTTCAAACCAAATGGTTGATCCAAACACGTTGCATAGGCGGAAATTACACTCGAGTAGGATACGACATCTGGCAATAGTAGTTCCCCTTGATATGACCACATTTCACGTAGCAACTGCTCTGCCTTTTCAGCATCACTTCTACTCTTTGATACAGATAATTTTTCTTTGGTCTGACTAGCTGATCGTGCCCATGCACTAATAGCTGCATTATATGCCACAACATTAGCACCATTCATATCACTCTCATCAAATCTCCCTTTCATCAACTGCAAAATACGCTCTGCATTTTCACCATCACACACTCTTGAATATCCATCAATTACTGTAGCATATCCAATTTCATTTGGTGTGAAAGTATTGTTGAATTTGAGAGAGGAATTGTTGGCAAGTTGGATCATTAGATGAAGTAATGCTTCCGTTTCCGTCGGGCGGAGTTGTTGAACATGTCCTCGCATTACTCCCGTTATTCTAACTTGGTTAGGAAAGTGATGTTTGTCGGTGTAATTCCATTTGATTGAGATGGGCATTGATAGAACACTTCCATCATTATCTGTATGCAATGGAAGTCCCAAGTCATGCAGAGTAGATTTCACTTCATGATCATCCAAATTTTCTACGACATATAACGAAATAAATTGGCGTAGCAGTCGATCTGCTTCATTCACGTGATGTATACTTGGACTCTTTGCCAAGGCATCGATTACATGAGAGTACATCCCATTTGTCAGCACTGCCATACCATCCTCTGCTGACAGCGTTGCTTCTTGGTTATGAAAATGATGTAATGCAGCAAATAAATCAAGTGCAGTTTGTGCATCTGTTTCTAGCTGACGAGATAGTTCATTGCTGCCCCCTCCTCTTTGTTGTTTATTGCTCCGCTGCTGTTGTCTATTATTATTTCTATGTGCCCAAAATTCAAGTGCTTGTTCTGCAGCTAATAGCAGTTGTGCGTCTCTCCATGGAGGCTGCTTGCCTTTCGTGCCATTATTTGATCTCAAGGAGGGATTTTCTTTTAGTAGTTGCATGAAAAGTTGTGTCGTTTTTCTCGCAGCTGATTCATCAATCAATCTGACAGAAAGGAATGGTTTATTCCGATTCTTTTTTCTCGGGTGGTGATGTTTTGTTGCTCTATTCTTTTGTGCATTATGTGTGGTAGTTGTTGATGATGTCTGTCTATCTTCGTTTCTTTTTGTGTCATTCCGCCCATCTCCTCTCTCGACGGTGGCACCATTTGAAGCAAAACTGCGAGCAGAGCTATTTATGGAGTAAAGTGAAGTCCAACTTTTGTATAATAAGGAAGGTGAGTTGGATCCACTGCTATCGGATAATATGGTTGAATGGCGGAGGCAGAAGCAATATGTGAAATTAGGGTTATTTGCCAGCGAGAAAACTCGTCGACAGCTGCTTGGTAGCCGCCATGGTGCAGCTGCAATCATGAACCCTGGCCCTCTCTAGAGAGATGACGTGCAACAATAGAGCTGATCAAGAAGAAGTAGTGTAGACTGCATAGGCTAGTATGAGCAAAGTTAGTGATTACATAGTGATGATGATGAAGGCGAGGAGGAGGTGGCAAATTAAGAAACTGCCTAAATAGGGTCAAACCACGAGAGTATGTTTTTCCTGTCATATCTTTTTGAATTCATTTCAAATCGATGTGCAGGAAACAAAAATGAAACAGCATCTGCAGCATCAAATTCATTAGCTTTTACTCCTATGATGAATAGTAATAGTAGCATGTTGCTATCAAAGACGACAGCATTCCCCCGGCCAAAAGCAGCAGTGGGTAGATGTTTTGTCCCAATAATATTATTATGTGCTCTCTCGCTCTCCTTCCTTATCGGTGCGGGGCTATTATCTTTCTCCTTCTCCACCTTACTCATCGGTGACATAAATGTCAAAAAGATCTATAATAAGAATGGAGAACAAGTGAAGGAAGATGAGTCTATTATTGAAGAGAGTAACGGCGCCAACGAGACGAGCGATGAACGAATTATCATCAAAATGCAGGACCTGTTGAAGCGTATGGCCCAAAAAACCACACAACAGGAAGAAGAAATTGATTCTCTCAAGAACTATCTATCATATTATGATCCCATGAATATCTGTAAGCATCCCAAGTGCGGACAAAGAGACCCACGTGGTTCAATTCGGTTGGGTGGACATCGAGGTCTTGCATTATTACTTCGCAGGATTGATAGTAGCACAACAAAACTGGAACGATATAACAACTTGGCATACATTATGATTCCCAAAGCAGGCTCCTCAACGATGAAGAACAAGTTAAGAAGTAGTAAAGGATGGACTGAGACTGTATGGTTGTCACCCCCTTCCGCCGGAAGAAGAAGAAGCAGCAGCACATTGGATCCTCTAATATTCACAATGATAAGAGATCCCGGAGAGAGGGTGGTGAGTGCCTACTCAACAATCATGGCCCGAGGGAAGAGATTTGCTTTTGCCAGAAAAACAAACCTGTATCTTCCAAAAACTCCAAAGAACACTACAGCAGCATCGGTATGGGAGGAACATTTCCAGAAATCCATATGGAAGATGATGAACGCTGTGAAAATGAATGGATGGAATAATACTAAGTTTCATTGGAATGAGCACATTATACCGCAAGTTGAGTTTATGAGAGGTTTGAATGTGTCACATATTGGTTGCATCGGATCACTCAATGAGACATTGGCCAAATTACATCTCTTGGATGATGGTGGTGGTGGTGGTGGTGACGAGGAGGAGGAAGTTCGGATGAATCAATATGAGCACAATGATAAAATGCCTTCGATGAAATTTGGTTCATACGCTTTGCTCAGTGTCGAAACGAAGGCGTTGATCCGTGAGGTTTATGAGGAAGATTATGCATTATTCGACTCGTTGTGTACTCAATAATAATAGCTGACCCACTTGCGTTGCACCGAGCAATGCACACATTTCGTCTCAAGGCTCGAGAAGTATGAATAAGAATAGAAGTAATATTAAAGAAGGTTGTATGCAACCAGACTCTAGATGAATATACTGTTATTATGATAATGATATAAACAAGAACAAGCCCCCTCTCTCATTCAGCCGATTGGCTCCAATAGGAGTACATAGCTCTGAAACTGGCTGATGTATACCTCACAATAATTACGATCCATAACCATAATACAAAGGATTTTGCTACCTGCAAGGCTTTCAGCTGTTTCTGCAGCTTGCTAATTTTCGCTTTGAGCTTGAGTGCGATCTTCACGCTGTAGTCGGGCAGAATCAGAAATACTGACACCAAACAGATGCCTAAGGTAAAAAGTGAGAAGCATGAAGACAACCAATTCAGCATAGGAATGGAACAAGTGAGTTTCTGTGTCTTCTTGCCCTCCCACCAATGTCCATCGCACACAATGAACGACCAAAACCACGTTTCATAGCCCCTGCCATGTGCCACATCATCTCTCCATTCTCCCTCACGAGTGCGGATTCCCCACTTGTATGTCTGGATACCGAAGCCATTGCGCTCACCATTCTGCAACTTTCCTTCATATTCAACACCATTTTTCCAACGATACTTGCCAATACCGTGTTGTAAATTGTTCTCCCAATATCCCTCGTAAAATTCACCACTTGAAGACCGATAGACGCCAGTTCCGTGCCGGAAATCGTCCTTCCATTCTCCTTCGTAAACTCCTCCTTCCGTGTCAGTATATTTACCTGTGCCATGTCGTTTCCCATCCTTCCATTTTCCTTCGTAAAAGGAACCGTCGTCAAACGTTAATTTGCCATTACCATTTTGTTTATAATCCTTCCATCCACCTTCGTACACATTGCCATTTGCGTATGTCATTTCGCCCATGCCGTGCTGTTTGTTATCCTCCCACTCTCCAGCATACGTATTGCCATCTGCTCCAATGTAGACGCCATAACCGTGCCATGCACCCTCCTCCCAGTCACCTTCGTAAATTCCACCATCATCTTCGTACGTCATCTTACCAATGTATTTCTCACCCTTCTTCCACTCTCCATCGTAGATATCACCGTTTGAATAGCGATAAATGCCCATGCCGTGACGTTTGTTGTCCTTGAATTCTCCTTCGTACACATCGCCATTTTTTTCGTACACCATTTTGCCAATTCCATTCATATTATCAAGCTCCCACTCTCCAGCGTACGTATAGCCATCTGGTTCCTTATAGACACCATAACCGTGCTGTTTGCCATCCTTCCAGTCACCTTCGTACGTCTCGCCATTATAGTGTGTGTAAATGCCCATGCCGTGCTGCTTGCCATCTTTCCATTCTCCTTCATACTCATCCCCATTCTGCCACCGAAAGATACCCATGCCGTGAAACTTGTCATTCTTCAATTCTCCTTCGTACTCATCGCCATTTTTGAATGTTGATTTGCCCATGCCGTTCATTTTATCAAATTTCCACTCTCCACTGTCTGTTTCTCCTACTGAGTCATCTTCCCACTGATATGTGCCCATGCCGTGAAATTTGTCATCCTTGAATTCTCCTTCGTAAAAGGAACCGTCGTGAAACGTTAATTTGCCATTGCCATTTCGTTTCCCATCCGTCCACTCTCCTTCATACTCATCGCCATTTTCGTACGTTATTTTGCCGCTGCCGTGCCGTTTGCCATCTTTCCATTCTCCCTCGTACTCATCTCCATTATAATATGTGTTAATGCCCAAACCGTGCTTTTCCCCATCCCTCCACTCTCCTTCGTAAATGTTACCGCTTGAATGGTGGTAGATGCCGTTGCCGTGCCTGTTATTATCTTCCCATCCACCATTGTACGTATCGCCATTTTCGTGCGTCATTTTGCCGTTGCCGTGCTGTTTGCCATCCTTCCATTCTCCTTCATATTCATCGCCATTTTGCCACCAAAGGATGCCCCTGCCATGCGGCTTGTCATCTTTCCACTCTCCTTCATACTCATCGCCATTTTCGTACGTCATTTTTCTGTGTTCATTATCAGTTTCACCATCAAACTCACCGACTGAAATAATGTCTCCAGCGGCGGCGGCAACAGTTGGCGTCCCCACGGCGTCTACTAGCTGGTAATTGGCCCTTTGTCCGCCTTCAATAATGGGCAGCAGCATTGCCGCGATAATGATGATCTGTAGCATTGGCAGCATGATCATTTTTGAGGAGGGTGTGTTTGTTCTTCAGCAACGCTCTTGCGAAATAAAATGAAAGTGGTCGCAGCATTTTTTTTATGCTGGATAAATATTATCTAGGTAGACACAAAGAAGTACGAATAATTCAACATAAATACCTGTACGTAGACGTCGGCCCAATCTTTCGAGAGCTACCCCTTCCGTTATTCGGTGTGATAATATTATATCGTACATGTGAAGTCAAACAGTATGAATATATCCATAAACATCCACCTCCCACAATGAAACACCCCAACCATGAACAGATTTTCGAATGAATATACGTAGATATTGAAAGGATGTAGTTTGACATGTTGTTGTTGTTGTGGACGATGATCCACGATGGGTATTCTGTTGTTGTTTTGTTGCCGAGTTGTTTGCGTTGTTGCTACCATCGCTGTTACTTCTTTGTTCTTCGTTTGACATTGTCGATGCAGCAGTTGTCCACTCGATAGTATGAATAATATGTAATGGTAACTTCTGCTTCACCCCCGGTGACTGACCATATTCCTCTTCTGTCCGTTTGGGATAGTGATCAATTGTATGTATCACTTTCTCATTATTACTGTTGTCGTTGTTGGTAGATTTGTCACCACTGTCATACAATACACACCAATCATTATTTGAAGAATCTACAAAATCTCCATTATTATCAGTAGGATGATGATCCATAATCATTCGTCCTTCGATACGATAATCTTTGGCAAATGCCGTTTCCCAGTCCAACACAATCTTTGTCATTTGTATCCCTCTCCTCCTCCCATCACTACCTTCTTCTTCTTGTTCCTCCTCTTGTAATAACAATTGAGTAAAATCAAATAACACCCAATGACTACCCCTAATAGCCGTACCATGCATATCCGACGCGGCCTGCCATCTATCCTTAATCCAATCTGATCCAGGTGGATCTTGATTAAGTACTGATGATGGACCAAGATTACCCCGTGCTGATGTTGTTATTGTAACTTTTGGATTTCGTGATAATAATCTTGGTTGTTGTTGTTGTTGTTGTTGTTGTTGTTGAGATGTAATTCGTTTGCGTAGATTTGAACTGCCGCCATCAGAATTATTTCGTGTATCGAACGGAGAAGGATGCCGCATAGAATTGACAGACACAACGTTGTTATTAATATTACTACCAGTAGTAGTAGTAGATGTGATGTTGTCTTCTTCTTGTGGTGAGATCAAAATCATAACATATACTACGGCAAGTAGCCAAACTGACAATATGAGCACAAATGGAACCAAGATGAGAAATGCCCATATCCTCGTACGTTCATGCTGCTGCTGCTGATGTTGATGTTTCTTCTTTTTGATTCGTTTGAGTGATTGCAGCCGAGATTGTTGTTGATGTTGCTGCATTTTTGTTTATATATATTTATGTTGATGTTGGCTCTGGATTTGATTTGACAGCTAACAGACCTCCACGACCGACGAGCAGCAGCAACTTTTCTTCCTGTTAGTATATCTTTCGGTAGGACATAGGACAGGTTTTTCAATATCTCTTGCTATTAAGCATCCGTATATGGTAGCTTAGTAGGCAAACGAGTTCATGGTCATCAAGTTGTTGGTGTAGGTTGGTGTTATTACGCTGAGAGTAGAGACTTAATTTTTGCGGGAACAATCCCGCCACCGCCTCACCAACCATTTTGCTTTTTCCGAAATCCAGGGTTGCAGTTAGTAGTGGTGTTGGTGCCAAAGAGAAACAGGCAANCCACCGCCTCACCAACCATTTTGCTTTTTCCGAAATCCAGGGTTGCAGTTAGTAGTGGTGTTGGTGCCAAAGAGAAACAGGCAACAACAACAACCGGCCGTATCATTTACTGTTATATCACTTCCTCCTGTCCTAGCTTGAGCTGAGCTGTTACTGAAAGTGAGTTAAATCTTCTGTTAGTAATGATAGCTACAATTTTGTGCATATCTTTTATGCGGTATCCATATCGACGACTTGACAATATGCTCTGATGATCATTATCGCTGTCTATCTCACTGAAAATTTGCTTGGTATATAGCAGAAAACGCTGTAGAAATCTCTCTCTAGCGTCTTTCTTCTTTCAATAAAAAAAATGGTTGCCATGTCTGCTCTCAAGAAGGCAGCGGCAGCAAAAACATCCAATTCTATGGCTACTGCTTTCACAAAAGACAATAATAATCACGCTGCTGCTGCTCAATCAAGTTCCACTCCTACTCTCAATCATGAGAGGACAGTAGTTGATAATGACGTCACGGACTGCACTTCTACCAACACAGCAGCAGCAAAAACAAAAACAACCACACAACTCCACTCTTCGCCACCACCACTCAAATTTATAGATATCGATCCAAACCAACGACTACCATTGCCAACTCCCCCCCCAAACAAAGAATTACTAAAAAAGGCAGAGGAGGCGGTATATTGGGCTATTTCGAGTAAGCATGAAAATTCAGCTGTGAATCAATTATCATCATCATCTGCAGCAGTAGCCGACAACAATAACAACAACGATAACAGCAACAATAGTACTAATCGAAACAAGGTCATCGAGGCAACACGACAACATGCCCTCCTAACCGACTTACTCTCACGTAAACACAATCCCACACAATTACTATATACCCTCCATGCCATCATATCATCCAACTCTGGTAATGAATTAGATCGATTGGTAACACATCCCAAGTTACATGCACAATTATTACATTTATTACTACGATTGGATCCATTTACGCCCGGTGTGGATGGGGGGAATATGATACGTGAATTGCAGTCGATACGTATGTTGGAGAAGAGGCAGCAACAACAACAACAAGAAGAACAGCAAGAACAACAGCATGAGCAACAACAACAGAAGAAGAAGAAGAGTGTAGTAACAATCGATGAATCAGCAATACAACACAAAATTCAAAACAAGTATCTATCACCCACTCAACCATACTACCAATATCAAATTGCCAATATCTACTTACATTTAATAATATCATTAATATCGAATAATTCGATATTATGTGTTAGTGCTGTTAGGTCAATATGGGGATTATTAACTGATTTTGGTGGTAGGTGGATGGAGGATGCAATGAAGAGGATGGAGGGACGGAGGAAGTGGAGAAGGAGATGGAGGATGGGGTTACGACGACGTAGAGAGTTGGAGAGGCAGCGACAGCGACACATGGAGGGGCTGGGTGGTGATGATGAAAATGATAACTCGCCGTTGCACAAGAGACAGAGGGTAGATGTCACAGAATCGTCATTTTCGACGACACCACCATCTGCAGCGGTTTCGATTGAGAAACAACTTGCAGAGTTGGGAACTGAGAAGGAAGGTGCTTTAGACAAGGATGAATTTTTCGATGATGAGCCAGAGGGTGAGAGGATCGTTCCTGGAATGAGTGGTCTTACAGTTGATTTTGTCAAGGATGTCTTCTTTTCAAAAACCAAGAAGGAGGACAACGGTGGAAAAGAAGATGGTGGTGAAAATGCGTTCTCAGAGGAGGAGGAGGAAGAAATCATTTGTTCCAATCGATTGGCCAGTGGACGTGTCCATCGTCTACTCCTAACCCTACTCAATATCTTCCGTCTATGTCCACGATCCAAGTCAGATCTACTTCGTGAAATATCCAACAACTTTCCCCATTACAAAACTTGTCCACCGGCATTGTATCAATGGTATTCACATATTTGTCTCCAGTTGTTACATCTAGTCCCCACAATGGAGGGACCGATAATGAGTATGTTTGTGGATAAGGCACTTGATATGGATGTGGAAATTAAGATTGATGATAAGGGTGGTGTATTTTTGGATAGTAGTGCTGGGAATAATGGTGATGGTGGTGATGTTGTTGAATATGTCAACAATAGTACTGATGAGTCCAATGGCGCTGGGGTGATGACAACAACTTCACCGTTGCCAAAGAAACGTTCATTTCAGTATCTATCACAAGACTCACAAGCTATTTCGGCCACCAACACCCCAAACAATTCGACAGTAGACACCACCGCCGAAGACGAATCAGACCACATCAACGAAATTGCAGAACGTCTCGATACACTAATGACTGTACTCTACGAACATATCATCCAAGCCACCACCTTCTCTCCCGATTCATTATCAGAAGCAATGATGGCAGCTGTTAATGCACGAAGGATGTATCGTCATTTAGATGAGGTATTTGATAAGAAAGTTCGTACCACGGACCGATCCAAATTTGTTCAGTTCGTCTTCTTTGTATTGTTCGGGAGAGAGAATGATGCATTGGAAGCGGTGGGGAGGTTAATGGCAAAGAGAGGGCAGGTGGTGAAAGATGTGAAGAAAGGTGGTGATGCTGATGATGATCTGCTCAATCATAATATGGAGCCGTTGTATCGTGGATTTAGTGCAAAGCTCATTGACGTGTTTTTCAATCCGAGTTATGCTGGGGATGTACCACGTCAAACTGTCGTCTGCTATCTGGCATCATTCGTTAGTCGAGCCAAGTACGTTTGTCCCGAAACGGTGTGCGAGTGTATTGCCGCTCTTCTCCGTTGGGCTGAGATATACGTTGTGGCACAACAGGAATCACAGAAGAAAAAGGGAAGACCTGCACTCCGTCGGTCGGCATCGTCAACTTTATCACTAAGTGCACCGCAGCAGCCGTGTGAGGTGCATGGATTGTTTTACACTTCGTGTCAGGCAGCGTTTTATCTCATGTGCTTCCGTGGCGTTGAGGCTATTCAATACTATCGTAATGCATTTGAACATAGAGACGATCCAGAGTCACCCTATGCCGATCCCGAAAGTGTTGACATCGGACCACAACGGTGGCGTTTCCTATGCAGTCATGAGTTGCAACCATTGAAGTATTGCTTGGAGAGCGTGCGTTTGGAGTTTTTGCATATTGCAGAAGATTTAGATCTCTTCCTTGACCAAGGTGAGGATGATGAGTTACCACGAAGAGAGGAGTCGAAGGCATTCCTAGATGGACTTTGGAATTCCATCTCCAAGGAGGGGAAGCAAGAGACAACAACTAAGATGAAACCGAACACAACACCAGCAAGGAGACGATCAACAATCATATCAACTGCCGCGATACAGGAGAAGAAGCGATTAGATGGAGGGGTTGGTGGACTTGGGAAAGGTTCGAACCCGCTAGGATCATTCTTCCCATTTGATCCGTATCTTTTGCAAAAGTCCTACCAACACATTCACCCTTATTATCGAAATTGGGAGGATTGTATCCCAACGTCATCACTGGATGCTGATGAAGATGAGATAGATGTTAGTGCTGACATGAGTGATATTGAAGAAGAAGTAGATGACGAGCAAGTCGAGGAGGAGGAGGAAGATGATGATGAAGACGAGGATGAAGAAGAAGACGATGAGGAAGATGATCATAGCGAAACATCAAATCCTCTTCCTGATGCCAATACTACTACCAAACAACCGTCTTCAACATTAAATGATGAGAGTTTTGATGTTGACTTCCGTCGGTCAAGAGCTTTAAGCACCGGTAGTCAATGCAGTTGGTAGAATTATGCTAAATCTTAATTGCTATTAACGACTTAATATATACAGCCTTTCTCCCTTTATCTTTCATTAACTGCATCTCACTATACTCCTCCTCCATCGCTCTCTTTCTCTTCTCTTACAAACACATCAAACTTTCTCTAGTATCCACCCCCGTCACTGGATTACTCCCCCTAACATCCTCTCGATCACAAACCAACTTTAATGTTTTAATCGGAATTTGTGCATCAGTAAAATCACCATTCTCCATACTCTTTACATCTAATAAAGATTGGCCAAAATAGGAGCCGACGGCAATAATATTTTTTAGATTGGCATCATCCATTGAGGTGTCTTCGAAGGAGGCACCGCGAGCGTCGGCGCCTTCGAAGTTGGTGGAGACTAGGTATGCCTTGTAGAATCTACATCCCTTTTGTTTTATAATATTTATATCAGTAAAATTTTATTGTTATAAAAATATTTAACGGGCGTGAACAAGAGCACAAATTGACTCACCTGTAAATTACTATTGGCAAAAGTGGCAGCCTTGGCAATCACCTGTGTAAAATCTTTCCCCTTGTAATTCCCATTACTATAATTTTGATTGGAAATGTCTAACCCGGCATAATCTAATCCACCACCGCTCACGGCATGTGCTGATGTTGGAGTAGTGACAATGGTGGTGGAGAGGAAGAGTGATGCGGCGGTGAGTGTTGTGGTGATGGAGGAAGTTAGTTGTTGCTTCAAGTTATTTGATGTCAGTTGTGGTGGTGGTGCATCATTATTGGTGACAACAACAGGTACTACGCCTCTTTTTGATGCCTGGAATGCATGCGAGAAGGGTAGCGACAGGGCGATGATGATGGTAGTGGTGAAGGAAGCGGATCTCATGGTTGTTTTGTCTTTGAAGAGAGAGTATGTAAGTGGGTGCGTCAGTTATTTAGCCCACGCACCGCACGGTAATTAAGCCCAGATACCCTACCCCCTCTGATGTGAACATTTCACAAGGGACTTGATCATCTTGATGTTGTTGTGGAGGAAGCACCCGAGGCACTAGCAACATGGCAGCGGTAGCAGATAGAAAGATAAAATCGGAGATGGCTACGAGTGGTGCAGTCACTCGACACGTGATGAAATGCAGGAGGGGAGACAAATGTCCAATCATGAGCTGTAGGAGGCTTCAAGACGAGACGAAGGGCCAGCTAATCCAGGAATGGACTTCTTCTCCATTCGGTAGGCATTATGCCAATTGTCGAAAAGGACTAAGTAGATACATGGACAGGAGTACTAGACAGGTGCGCAACAGTTGTCCGTGTTACTACATCCGTGCTATAATGAGGGGGTTAAAGGATAAGTACTTTAACGAGTCTCCCATGACATTGCAGCTACTGGCTGCTTGCTCCGTCCCTAAAGACCAGATACTGGATCCACATCCGCATCGTGAAGAGCTTCTCCGTTTGAAGTACTCGGCTGAACGTATTCAAAGAAAGTGGAGAAAATTTGTACATCATCGTGAAGAACAAATGAGACTCGCGCAGCAAGTGGGGTTGTCGAAATGGAGTGATTTGTACCTTTGCTCATGGTAATCACGATTTGAGGCACAGCTTCAGACCAAAGGACTTCATGTGCGCATTGGGAGTGTCATTAGGAGAAATATTGAGCGAAATCTCAGGCAAATTGATGGGCTTTGGGAATGATCTAGAATAAGTGCCAGAACCTATCTGCTAATATATCAGCAGCCGGTAGAACAACCAAACATAGAGTAACTTTACATATACGGTACGATGTCGCTTCATCTAACTATTGGACAGCAGCCTTCTCGGGAGACAAAAAGTCTCTCAACTTCAAATCACTCTCTCCTCCCTCCAATGAGTCCACGACCTGTTCCAAGCGATTCATACTGTCCCTCTCAACAACCACAGATGACTCTCCACTACCGGGTTCCACTTCAACTTGTTTACCATCCTGAAACACTATTATGGAAGGTACCTTCTCAACATTCAAAAGTTTACCAAGCTGTTTCCCCTTTGGACCAGCAGATATGTCTACATGTGCAAAGAGGACTTCATTGTTGCTGCCTCCTTTCGATGAATTACTAATCTCAGATGATTTCTTACGAGCCAGCCGTTGAAATTGAGGCGTAAGTCGTTTACACTTTTGGCAATAGGATGCTGTGAGGAATAGAACACAGTTCCGTCGTGCTCCCAGGATGTTTTGGTTCAATTCACTTGCGCTGTGTATTGTGGTAACATATGGATTATTCGACACGGCTTTCTTCGTTGACTTGGTTACTACGATTTGTCTTGTTGATGTAGTAGTATTGGATGTATTCTCCATGATTGATTCGGAAGATGTAAGATCCTCAGAAGAGGTAAAATCGTCGTCTGTTGTTGTAGCACTACCATCATCGGTAGAATCACCCTTCTTCTCTATAACCGAAAGAGAATTTGCCTTCATCTTATCCTCTACACCACCTGATGATGACGACGATCGTTTTCTCCTCTCCCGTGACGCATTCAAATCCACAACAGGGAAACCAAACCGTCCCGACCGTCCCTCACTAGCACGTGGCCACGTCTTTAACTCTGTTAAATCTGACAATGACCATCCTCTAACAAATGATGATTTGTCACTTTGTGTCCCTCCGACTTCATTGGAACCGATATTGGGATAAAGTACATTTTGATCTAATAATGATTGGATAGTCATACCAAAGTTTCGTGGCGGTGGTACACTTGGAACGATCACTCCTCTACTACCCTCCACCTCCTTTTGATACCGTATCACAGCATCACGTGCAAACAACAATCCCTTCCCCAGTACATACTGTTGACTCCGTGTTACCGTCGATATATACTCCTGACAACCATGTAATTCCCTCCATTGTTGATACAATGATGACGAACCAATGTCATAATCAAGTATGGAACGTGCCCGGCCCATTCCCATTTCATCACCCAAAGTGTCAATCAGTACATCGAATTCACCTATGGCCATTGTAAAGCCGAGTGACATTGGTCCTACGGATGGTGGTAGTATTTCAATCATGTTATCATCTTTATTGTTGTTGTTGTTGCTGTTGTTATTATTAGAGGGAGGAGAGCTATCAACTATCCATGCAGGTCGAGCTGTCACAAGATAAACCTTGATATTCAATGCTGCCAATGCCCTAGCGAGGAAGAGGGCATACTCACCTCCACCTACAATGACTGCTCGTTTTCTTCGTTTTACTGCTGCAGTTGTTGTGGACGTGGAAGACAACCCTTTAGCAACACTACCACAATGCACCCCCAAAAGAGACGCCGCGGCAGTTGAAATCACATCCGAATCTAACATTGTCATTTTTGTGTTTGTTGGAATGATGGCAATACTATCTTGATATAATTGTATGTCATCATTGGAAATGGAGATGATTGCTCTGCGTTTGTTGCTACGACTGTTGTTGTTCCTATTATTTCCTGTTGTTGTTGTTGTTGTTGTTGTTGTTGTTGCTGTTGATTCAGATGATTCTTCTTTCATTTTTTTGGGCACCTCAACACCAATTATCCGTGTACCCCTTTCAATAATCGTTGACTCCTCCCTCTTCCTCTTCTCATCACTACTATTACCAGTATCATCGTCATCACTATTCTCAGTAACATCATCACGCAACATCATGTTGGGAACAACAAGGTCCGTATCAAGTACAATAGTTACAAATGTAATTTGTGCCACACGATTCCGTTTGATGAGTGATCGTGGTGCCACATTTGGTAAATCAGATGCTGTCGCAGTTTCAGTTTCAATGATGTTGTCGTTGTTGTTGTTGTTGTCACCATTGCTTCTATTGCCGTCGTCACTGCTGCTGCTGCTGTTGTTGCCATCGTCAGAAGCACGTATCCTATTACCATCATGGCCGCTATCATCACTATCATGATCAACTTTTTGATCAGCCAAACTTTGAATGTAATAAGAAAGTTCGGCACCATCCAATATAAATGATTGACGTTTGGTAATTCCATTTAGTGGATTCAGCCGATGATTATTATAGTGTTGTTGTTGGTGGTGTGCTTTTTGAGAAAGCACTACTTGTTGTGTATGCTGCAAATACTGATGAGTATGTCGACCACTACTACTAGAGATTGTTGATGGTGAGAATGAAAGACAGCAGTTTTGTTGTTGCTGTAGTAGTAGTACAGCAAGGAGGAGGAGTTGAAGTATCATGAATAGTTGTTGTTTTTTCCGTGTTAGAGACGTATGTTTGTCTGAGTTTCACATTGCAAAGAGAGCTGTCTATCGATTAGTAGCACCATCAGCAAAAGCTAGATCATATCCCATCGCTGCTATACTTTCCCCTCTCTCTCGATCATATCGTTGAGCCGCCACAATTCCAGTAGATTTCATATCGCTGACATTTGTTCCGGAAGAGTGCCGAAGGCCGAAGTCAGCCTCACTGCCTCACCTTGCTTCTTCATGGTTTGATAATAAATGTCGTATCGGGTATATCTACCGAATAAATTATGAAGGGAATTCCCGGGAATTCCGTGTGTTGCAAAACACTTTCTCAACTATGACGGGGTCGAAACATTCCAACGCCTTCTCCCCTGTCTGTTCCCTTCCTTCCCCAACACGGTTTGGAATTACTTATCTTCGCCAACACAAACTACACCTCCCGCGACCAATTGTATGATGAGATATACTGGTTTACTCACCGTATCAGCCGCAAATTTGACCCATTCGTCTGCAAAGTCATCGCAAATATGGACCCGGGTGAAGTCAACGACTACAGGAACCTCCGTACCCTAGCCACCACAATGGGTGACCTCATCTGTCTTACACCACAACAGAAAGGCCTCGTAACATCCACAGCCTCCATCCATGTAGTCCTTGCCGCAAATATGAACACCCAACTCCTCGACGCAAAGGCACTTGCCTCCAACATGGACATCAAACAGCAGGTTCCATCACCTCATTCAGGCCCCGAAGTCGACCCAGATTCAATCAGTGCCCTCCAAGAACGTGAGAGACTACTACACCCAGAAACTGTTGCCACCAACCCTACCACGCACCATATCTATGTCGTCACTTGGAGCATCTACGGAGACTTAGCCATACTCAGCATTTCATGGGAACATGTCCAGTCTATCACCTCTGGCGTCTCCTGCAGCTTTCAATGTAAAGTCAACACCATTGATGAAGGACTTGCCCTCCTCAGCAGGCACTTCGGCACTTACTTCGAAACTGAAAGAGATATTTATCATTGGAATCACCAAGTTCCTCTCGACGTCACCTGCCACAGCTGGCACCGCCTCCCAACCCAACTCAAATTCCTCCGCCGAAGAGCCCGCACCACTCTTCCGCCAAGCACCACACCTCCAAGACTCCCTAACAGGGAAACATCTGAGTCTATCGTCTTCCGCTTTTCCGTCACGTCATGGACAGGGAGACAATCCTTCCTTAATGCCCATCGCGCCAACAGCCTAGGCCAAGCCTTCGACGCCGCCATGCCCGCCATGCAACTCCTCACTGATCGCCACGCCAACTTTGAACGGCCACTAGGGGACAAACNACGCCGCCATGCCCGCCATGCAACTCCTCACTGATCGCCACGCCAACTTTGAACGGCCACTAGGGGACAAACGGCTCCTTTCTGATGCTGAAAACGCAGTCGTCCTCATCGCAATCTTCGACTCTGGGGCCCTTGAAAATGAAAACTTCACATTTAATATGAACAGTCCCTTCTTCTTCCTATCCTACGAAACAGACAAGTTTGAACCATACGAGCATACCATACAACTTATGCAACGCCACCGAAATCCTCCACATCCAGTCCTCCCTAGTGTTGGTCATGCTGACCATCAAATCCCGCCACCAGCAGAGCCCAAACGTCCAACGCAGCCGACTATGAACCCACCGCCGCCACCCACTCCTCCACAACAACCAACACAACAACCTGCGGACACTGAAGAGTTCACAATTGAAGATTTATCCTTGAATGATGTCGGCGAGGAATTGGAACCATCTGAAAGCCAAGAAGAACTTTTTGCCAAGGCCGCTTCTCCTGCACCTGCCTCACCAAAACGTAAGACCCATGATGATGATACTGATACTTTGCCATCCTCCACCAAACGTCGTTCAACCGAGGACACCGATGTCACAATGGACAACCCCGACGACACCTCGAGACCATTCCATGAATTAGCCAAGGGGAATCTGGAGAGTTGGGAACTCCTCTTCCACAACAACCTCAATAAACACTTCTCTCACCCCGACCTACGTGCCATCCTTAAATTTTTCAGCGACATCACCACTCCACTCAGCCACCAAGGCCGTACTCCCGACGGTTATTTTCCTCTGGTGATAGAAGTTGCACCGATCACCACCTACACTG
>JALLBI010000494.1:0-10832 GCA_036940125.1 Mediolabrus comicus
TGAATGGACGGATAGGTCAACGGTCTTCATTCGACCACTTAATTTGATTCAACGTATTACTATCTCAATATAAAATAGGTTGACTATCCTCTCCTCACTCTCACTTGCTTATGAAATATAACACACACTAGAGAGAACCTGTTGAATTCATTTTGGTTAAATCAGTGTTAAGATTTTACTCTAATTGTTTCTTTGGTAGATACCGGAAGCGAGTTTGAAAAGGGAGCCCGCTTCTTTAAATAACGTACAACTGGCCTGAGGAAAGTTCTAAGATCTCCCCTCCTCAGTAGTCCATAACTGCTGCATTCACGGCTCCTTCTGCTACCTCCCTCATAGTACTTTTGGTTGCATCCACGGCAGCCTGGTATGCACGAAGAGCGTCGGCGTAATCTTCTTTACTCGCATGTCCATCTGCGTAAAGTTGCCTCAGACCTTTCAGCGAACCTTCATGTCCAAGGTTGGCGGCGATGATAAAATGTTTCCTTGCTCTCTCGAACCTACCAATTATTGCCTCCGCACATCCAAGATTGCACCTCGCATCGGGATGACCACCAATTGCTGCCTCTTCCGAATGATATGCGAATTTTTTTACGTCCTTCTCAACACCGTTTCCGTTACGATACATAACTGCTAAATTATAATGCGCATCTGCATCACCCAACTCAGCAGCCATTGTCAAATATTCTAATGCAGCTTTATGATTCCCTTCACGGCGACGCCTCCTGCCCATTTGACACATCGCAACCGGGCAGTTTTTCTTGATGCTTTTCATAATCCGTTTGTTCCATTCTTCCTTTGATTTTGGCAATGGTTCTCGACAGAATGCACATCTTTTCTCCAACCCCGCTTCAAACTCACGCTTCTGATTGGCATAATTGCACCCCCTGCAGATTATTTTGCTGCAGCATCCCATGAACCCAGATTTTGTCATATTCAACGACAGTGGCAAGCAACAAATCGGGCATTCGCCCAAATGACTGCCGTCAGGCTGGGCGAATAAATCTCTGTCACGTAATTCAGCCTTCCGCTTTCTGCATTCTTCCTCGTGTTGTTCTCTGTGTTTTTTCTGACATTTATCGCTGCAATATTTCACAAGATCACAGTCAGGACATTTCTTCAACTTTATTTCATCAACTGCGGCGATGCCACAAGATGCACAGCATGTGTCAGCCGCCTCATCATCTTCGGTGCTCATTATTAATTATTTGCTGCCCCCGTGCGAGGCATATGGTAAGAAGTAGTCTTCTTATTCCTCCTCCGCACAAAGAGAATAGGACGGTGCTCTCATCTGCTGCTTGTAGCTACCGACACTTGTAGGCCCTAGCTGCGTTCCCTCCTTTATCCTTTAGGTAGTTAGTTTTCTGGGAGGGCTAATTGCAATTTTATCAAGTCTCTCTCTAAAACGGAGCTCCCTTTCTGTATCGCATAAACCTTTTGATAGGCGAGGTGGTAGGTGGTGGTCTAGTGGTGACGATGATAACAATGTTGTAGCCATTACTATGAGAGCAAATGCCTTGAATATGCGTATGACCATGATTGATTGTGAAAAGGAACAAGATGTTATCGAGGGTGAGGAGTTGTGTTCCAAAATCTTGCAATTAATTGAACACGCAAAAACAACAACTGATAATAACAGCAGCAGTCAGACAAGTCTTGTTAGAAGACAAGACTGGAAGCACCAGGATACATGGCTATTGGCTCATTTCACATGAGATTAGGCTTTAGATTTGGCTTTACAGAATGGAGAGAATGTCTTCAAAAGGCTAAGGAATACTTCGAATTGGCTACAGAAATATATAAAAAAGATGATGACAGTATAAGTTTAATGGCAAGTGAACGGATGGTTGAAATTGTCAATTCGAGACTGATTGGTAACAATAATGTATTGGAACGTCCTCCTCCGGCTGATCAAGTTCAAATGAAACGAAAAACATATCAATTCTATCTTGAGAAATTAGGACAAGACCATACCCAAACAATTGATTCTGGTGTACAACTTGCTCAAGCCCTATTTGACTCATATATGACAATTGAATCAGAAAGATTGTTATTAAGGTTACATGAAGTTAGTCTTCGTGTTCACGGTGTTGAACATGATAGTACAATTTGTGTTGAACAGACACTGCAACGTGTTAAAGAGCGTAGAGTTTGCGTCATACAAAGACAAGCTGGTGGTAATGATAATGATATCTTTCAGGCATTACGATATTCTGATAGTGGTGGTGATGATGATAATGACAAGAAGTCCAGAATTATTATCCAAGGACCAATACAGAAACCAAGGAATGTTGCCACGGAACAAACATTTGATGAAGACTGTGTAAATAATGTGTCATATGTGAAAGGGACACCAGTGATATGTCAAGGCTTACAAAAGGGAGTTCATCTCAATAATAAGATTGGAGAGATAAGAGACTTTGATGCCGAGAGTGATCGGTATACAATTTACTTTGAAGACAAGAGTTTGAAGCCTGTAAAGATTAAAGGAAACAATCTACGCATTGTCTTTGATCTACCAGATGCATAAGTGGATGAACTTGAGTGAGTTTTGATTTCTTGAGCATGTCTGTAAGATAGTGGAAATATTATTGTAGCCGTATAATGAGTAATAAATACTTATGATCATGTGTAAAGCTAATGCCACAAAGCTTTCTGATCCGGTCTTCACTCGAGTGGCTGCATTTCCCCGCTCTTTATAGCTTTTTCTGCTTTCTCTCTCTCGGGACTTTTCGTTGCATCCACAGCAGCCTGGTATGCACGAAGTGCATTGGCATAATCTTCTTTGCTTGCATGTCCATTTGCAAAAAGTTTCATGAGATTTTTCAGCGAATCATGATACCCAAGGTTGGCGGAGATGATCCAATGTTTCTTTGCTCTCTGAAACCTACCATTAATTGCCTCCCGACATCCAAGATTGTTTCTCGCCTCTGGATGACCTCGGATTGCGGCCTCTTCCAAATGGTACGTTTCCTTGTCCTTGTCCTTTTCAACACCTTCCCCTTCATGATACATAATCGATAAATGATAATGAGCATCTGCATTACCCAGCTCAGCTGCCTTTACATAATATTCCAATGCACTTTTATGATTTCCTTCCTCGTCGCACTTAGATCCCATATGATACATTGCAACCGGGCATTTTTTCTTTACTCTTTCCATGAGACGCTTGTCTGCTTCTTCTTGCGATTTTGACAATGGCTCTCGACAGAATGCACATCTTTGCTTTAGCCCCGCTGCAATCTCACGCATCTGGTTGGAATAAGTACATCCTATGCAGATCATGTTGCTGCAGCACGACATGAAGGCACATTTTTTCATATCAATCGACAGCGGTAAACAACAAATCGGGCAGTCACCGTAGCAGCTTCTTTCGGGCTGGGCGAATACATCTCTGTCACGTAACTCAGCGGCCCTCTCCTTGCATATCTTTTCATGCTCTGGCATGTGATCATCTTCGGTGCTCATCATTAATTATTTGCCGCCCCCGTGCAAGGCATAGGTAAGAAGTAGTCTTCTTATTCCTCCTCCGCCCAAAGAGAATAGGAGGGTGCTCTCAATCAATGCTGCTTATAGCTACCAACATTTATATCGGCCTCAGTTCCAGTTCTCAGTTTCCCTTTTCCCTCCTTTAGGTAGATAGTTTTCTTAGAGGGCTTTTTGCAATTTTATCACGTCTCTCTTTAACACGGAGCTCCCTTTCGCATCGCTCACGCTACTACATCAAACTCAAATCTCAAATTGACGTGCAGCGGCGGGGCAAGCTTCTTGCGATGTGCGGCTGGAGCTGGCTGGAGGTACCTCTAGAGGTACCTAAGAGATGATGTAAAGAGAGATGGGTAACACTAATCATTAAATCATTATCAATCATGTTGTTGTTGTTGTTTTGCATACACGCAGCTCAGTAGGCCTCCAGTGTAAGCTCCATGCAATGTCCATTTCTGTAGACATAACTTGCACCATGTTTTATTGCACATTGGGCAGGTGATTTTGATGACTTTTGATTCGGCGACATAAATCACATGGTTACATGATGTGCATCTAAGACAAGTTTGTGCTATGTACTTCATTGTCTTATCTATTTCTTCCTGCTGCTGACGTCCCATATTAGTTTGTTCACTGTCGTTTATACTCATGGTGCTAACAAATTTTTATTGGGCATACCGGCTCCTGACACTATATTATTTTAAGTTCACTTTGTAGTCTGTGTAGCAACCTTGTGATGAATGTGAGCAGTTGAAATTATGAGGAGGACTTCTTTAATCAGCGATTTCATGAAGGTTTGGTCCTACCAACTTGCATCTAGCTCCCTTCATTTAGAGGGAATTTGATTGTAGCCGCAAATTCTTGTGGTTTGAGCCTGAAGGTTCGTGCTCTTGTGCCGGAAGGTGCAGGGTAGTGCTCAAACTCAACCCACTCAACGTCATCAACTGACGCAGTCCACACCTTCTTTCCATCCCAATTTTTCCACCTCCTCTCTTGCCCATCCTTCATTAACTTGACTCTCAAGCACTTGCAGATAGTCCCATTCCCTCTCCCTTTGTCAAGATCCTCATTAGTGATACACATGTGATGTGATCCAGGGTAGAGCCGGAGCGCTGGTTCAATCTTAACACCATTGCCACCAGTACCTCGTATGTCATCGTCCCCTAGGGTCGAGATGATGGTTTCATGTACAGCAGTGGAAACTTTTCTTGTCGTTCTCCCACGTTTTCTCTTTTTTTTCTTACTTTTTTGTCCTCGCTTCGTTTGGGGGCCTTTTGTGGACACTGATGCCTCAATAATTAGAGTGTGGTCTGGCGGTAGGCTTTCTTCGTCAATATTTGGATGTGTATTTTGAATATGGACCTTGAACGAACCTGCCGTAACTCCGTTCCTTTCCTTATTAGTTGAGCATGCAAAACAGGCATCGGGAGCATATTCAGGCAATGCTAGTGAATTTCTGGCACCGACAACTCGTTTGTTTATTTCCTGTCTGTCTGCAAGTGTATCCTCCCCCATTCTCATCCTTGCAAGTATTTCTCCGTAAAGGGGATCGTCTTTGAATCTGTGGCTGTTATCAAGGAATATGGCACAGTTGATTGTATTTTCCCAAAGTGAAGCTGTGTCGGAGTCCGAGTAGAGCACATCATCTTCTGCACAGATTGGCTTAAGCTGGTGGAAGTCGCCAGAGAAGACAATGGAAACGCCTCCATAAACTATGTCATGTCGACCTGTAAGCTTTTTTAGCTGACGGTCAAGTCTTGCGACGTCTGAAGCTGTGAAGAAGGATATCTCATCAATGATAAGTATTCTCACATCCTCTCTCCAAATCGCCCTCATTTCATCGGTCAGCTTTGTTCTGTTTAGGTGTGCTGCACTGTGTATTGTTGTGCCGCCATAGAGGGCTGCTGCTGATCCAGTCGTTGCAGTGAAGTAGAATGAATAATCATTGAAGACGGCGGCAATGGCAGTGCAAAATCTGTGGGCGTAGAGCTGTGCGGCTTGCATTGTTGTGCTCTTGCCACATCCCGCAGCTCCAGAGAGGAACATGACAAGCTGTTCTTTTGCTCCCATTGATTTCAATTCCTTAACTAGTTTGTCTTTTCTTTCCCTTGTGTCATCTGTCAATATTGTTCCCAATGTCATGTGAAACATCCTCCCAAGTTCAGTATCATAATTATTTCGTTCATTGACTAGTTGAAGAAGAAATGAGCAGCAGACAATCTGATAAGCTATGTACTGTTTGGGGTCAAGATTGTACTGACTAGCTATATCATGTAGCTTGGGGATCTGCTGCTGCTGTTGTGTGGGTGCGTCACTGTTCGTTTCCTTTTCCATGGTAAAAGTTGCATCCTCATCCATGTCAATGTTCTCACTGCCATTGGGATGGGGCTCTTTGTTGCCGCCGGCAAGCAATGAACCTTGTATGAAGGTAAGTAGGTCATCATATTTGTGTTTGGTGGATTGTTGTGTGTGGCTTCCCCTTCTGTTATGCTTTGAGTCTGTTGCTTTATCTGCACCGCAGTTCTTGCTGGGTTGTACTGATGCCAGCACTGATGTATTTGCATCAACTACAACTCCAATCATATCGTTTATGGAGACATCAGCTCTATCCATGAGTCGTTTATGTGACCGTAGGTCGGTATTTGTGTAATACCTTGATTCTGCTGCTGTCGCAGCTTCCTGATTCATGTCCATGTCATCTCCATCATCATCATTGTACAGTTCATCAATATCCATGTCATAGTCATTGCTGTCCACACCATGTTCTTTTCTCTTACCGGTGCATTTGGGCATTTCAGTGAAGAATGTTATCTTACGTTCAGGTCGCTTCATTTCTTTTTCGGCAGTGGCTCTGGTTTGTATGTTTTCCAGAATCATTCTGCCTTGATTCCAAAACAGATGATGTTGTGAGTCACTCTCTTTGTCTCGTGGAGCTGTGGTTCCTCCTATGTCAACAAATGTTTGCCAGTATGTACCTTTTGCCAGCAGATCATCGGCATGACGGATTGGATAGAATAGCATCATGGCCTCTTTTGCATACCTTTCTCTAAGCATTTTAGTGCCCGGACTGGGGGTCTCATTGGAAACTTGTAATAGGCTTACGTTTGTGTTGCCGATGCCTCCTTGTCCTTGTCTTGTGGAAATGATTGGGATGACAGGAAGCCGCCGTCTAATTAAGTGGCAGTAGTTTTGGCCTGGGTGTCCATCGATGAATTTGTATGTCTTGTCGTTGTCGGCAACGTTTTCATTGTTAATCTGCTTGAATGTTTTGTAAATCTTTTCATAGCACATGGTGTATTCATACAAACATATGTTTTCAAGTTCAATTGGACGGTATATGTAGTCATTGGCAGTACAGTCAGGCCAAGAGATACTTTTGTTTTCATTTTTGTCCCAATTTGTCCTTAATCGGAAATCAACTGTCTCTTTTTCTTCAATTACGTTTTCAAGGTTATGCAATAGTAGATGGGAGAAGCCATGCGAGTAAGTGAATCTCTCTCCTCCTTGAGATATAAGCAAGTGGGCCATCGTTGAGCTGACAACGTCTCTTGAAAGAAGAGCATTCATACCAGTTATCACTCTCCCGAGTCCTTCAATGTGACACTCTTCTTGTTCCTGGGTGGCACTGCTTTTAGAATCACCATTCAACTGCTGCAGTTCATCTTGCTGCCGACGCTGCTCCTGTCTCCACATCCTTCTGCCCATTGATGCAATGACACGATGGTATGCTTCCTTGTCCTCTGCTTGTGTGTCTTTTGTTTTGTAAAGTGTTGTGTAATAGGTATGGCTTGGGTCCCCCATTGTAATGTTAGTATTGCATCCTAAGAAGCTTGAAATTGGTATGTTGTGTTGATTAAGAAATTGGCTCCCATTGCTACGCTTTGGCAGAATTGTGTATTGGGATTTTCTTTCTACCTTGCCATCGAGATAGTGCCAAAATACCTGTTTCTCTTCATTGTTATTCAAGATGGTATCTTTTTTTTTTTGCAAGGCAGCTTTTATTGTTTCGATTTCTTCATTGTCAAAAATGACAGACTTATTGCTTGCCATTTCAGGCAAGTTAGCTCTGCATTCTGCGGTTTTCTTCTTGAAACAAGTCCCACGGTGTGTACAAGCATGTTCATCAAACCTAAAATGTAGGAGATCTCTGCGCAAAGTATAATCATGTAACCATTTTTGACATACTTTTGCACCATCCTTCATGACAAGGGACTGTTCCACCAGTGCTTTGGTTGGATTTCCGTTCTGGTCAAAATCGTATGGGAATCGAATTACAGCATGATCCAACCATTCCTTTCTTATTTGGCTCGAAGAAAGCGTTTGTTCTCCTTCTCCTTCTCCTTCTCCTTCTCCTTCTCCTTCTCCTTCTCCTTCTCCTTCTCCTTCTCCTTGTGCTTGTTCTTGTGCTTGTTCTTGTTGCTGTTGCTGTTGTTGTTGGTGTTGTTGTTGCTGTTGGTGTTGCTGTTCTTGTTGTCGTAGGTGGTNTGTGCTTGTTCTTGTGCTTGTTCTTGTTGCTGTTGCTGTTGTTGTTGGTGTTGTTGTTGCTGTTGGTGTTGCTGTTCTTGTTGTCGTAGGTGGTTGACTCCCATAATGACACACTCTGATGTTGAAAATGCTTTTTCGCATTCAATGCAAGTTAGCACATGTCCTTTTATGTCCAAACAATGGTCTTGATGCTGTGCCTTGCGGAGAATATTTTTGTCATCTGCTTCTTGGAGAATTTCACTCATTGGCTTTGTTACAGGGCTATCTGCTGCAGCATTTGTACACCTGTGGGTCACTACAAAATCTGTACCATAACTGGCACAAACCACTTTGTCAATGTATGCGATAAGGGCCTCCCTTGAAGCTTTTCTCCTGCCACTGTCACAGTCAAACAATCCGTTTCTGCACTTATTAAAGTTTTTTATCCAAACCTGCCAATGGCTGTGCAGAGTCTTGCGACCTTGTTCTTCGTCAGTTCTTGAATAAGCCAGAGGTACACCAAACACACCAAGGCGCCCTGTTTGCGTTTTTTGGTCCCAACCGATTAAGCATTCAGTGACAATTTGCATCAAATGTTGGTACACGAGAGAACAAGCTCCAGGGTACAGCCTTCTTGTTCTCTTCCTTAAATCGAAGCTTGCTAAGCAGTCTCCCATGTGCTCATTATCATCAAAATCTCGGAGATTTGGTAGAGATATCTCTTTACCAGCGTTGGAAAAGAGTTGGACTCTGATGGTACATTCATCGCAAGGAGTTGTGGTCAGAAAAATGGAGTGAGCCCCAAAGTAGTTATCCATGGCAAAGTGTCGGCGGCGATTGACCTTGGCATTCAAAGCACAGTAACCAACTGGCTTGCAAGATGCTTCAATTGAATTGAGATAGTCTCCAGCAACGCCAAAAACTTTTTGCCCGATTTCCTTTTGATGTACTGCACGCTGGAGATCCTCTATTTTGAGAGTCGACATCTTCTCAGCAAGGGTTCTTCCAAATATGTTGGATCGGCATGTTATCATTGCCGTGGTGTAACTTCGTAAACGATTATACATGTGATTCAAGATGAGAAGAAAGTCTCCTCTCATGAATTGCTGAAGCGAGAGTCTACAATAGTAACGGTAGGTTTCCAAAAGAGATATTCGATTTCTTCTCTTGACCTTTGGACCTCCCTGGCCAAATGGAAATTGCAGCGGTGCAACATTTTCCAGCGCCAACTCTGTCAAATTAGCAAAATTTCCACCAGTAACTAGAAGTGTTGGCATAGTCCTCTCAAGCATCGCTTTCACAAATTTTTGGTTTGTATCATGGACCCCTGTGTCGGGTTGTGGTTCATGTGTGCTCGTAAAGTGGAAAGAGGCACCAGTAAAAGATCTCTCAACTTCTGGATCTTGTTCTTGATCTGTATTATTATTGGTTTCTTCATCGACAATAATTGTTGGCCGTGGACATTCTGATGGAGGCGTGACATGATTGTAAGCAGGATGACCGGATTCCCTGACGAACCACTCTATTAGTTTGTTCATTTTGCTCGTGTCAAACCTAACTCTATCCTTCACTATTTGTTTCTGTTTTGGGGTCATCCTTCCGCATAAAATTGCATAAACCATCGGGTTAGCGCCAGTTTCTAAGAAATGATTCATCACAGCACCAGTATGTGTGAGATTAACTTCAAAGAAACTGAAGTGTCCACGTATAGATTTGTGGGCTCCAGCAGAATACGCAAATATGTATGCGAATGGACGTGTTGGTGACAGGAGAGAGCACATCTCCTCTGTGATGTCCTCATTAAGAATGATGTTTTCTGGCACAGTTCCTATGGCAAAACCATTGGCAATAGCATATTTGGGTGGTGAGTCACTTTTTGTTGCCAATGAACTAGCACATTGGGCACATGCATCATATGCTATGGCTCCATCCATTGTCACACTTGACTTCGCTCTTGGCGATAGCAGAAGACCTTCAAGGCCACTAATTTGATACTGACAAATTAGGTCTTCCTTTAACGTAACTTGATGGTAGTCCTCGTAATTCTTTACCCCGATCCTTGAACCCTGACATATTAGCTGTTTTGAAGTGATTTTATGCACAGTTTCACATCCAATTATAAGCCTGTCACAAACAACACAAACCGGGGCACGAAATACATTAGGTTTTTCGTCCACTTGCATTACTACTTGGTCATGTTTGCGTGCCTCTTGGACTGGAAGTACTGTGTCAACTGGGAGGAGTACTGTATCATCGACTGTGCCATCCAAGGCTGTGCCTTCCGCTTCCGATATGTCAACAGGAATTTCATACTGGGCGCTATGCTTCTGGCATCTTCCAGCAATGTTTCGACGGTAGCTGGTGCAACCGTCGATATTGCAAACTCTCTTACCGACTTGCTGTTGCAACATCATTGACTTAAAAACCTTGGCCTTGGCTTTTGGGATTTCCTGGGCGCTACGCTTCCGCGATCGACTATTATTTCGATTACGAAACATAGAAAGATAATGCTTTGGAAACATATCATTACGCTTACGCTTAGGAATAGGAAGATCATTATTTCGCTTTGGAAACATTAGTTTCTTGGTGAGCTGAGTGTTATCCAGAGGACTGGCTTTTTTTACTTCAGTTGATTGTTGCGTTTTTGTTTGAGTTTGATTATTTATGAGACCAGCGACAAGCTGCAGGGGAGGAGAGAGGAGAAGGAGGCTTCCAGCCACAAGCACAAGCACAGTAAACTATCTACAACACACTTTTGTGAGTTCTTGTCTGAAAAATTATGAGACAATAAAGGCCAAGCAAGGGTGGCTTGCGCCACCCCTGTGATGCCCTGGATTGCTTCTCTGCTTCCTCGGGGGGTAATTTTGGTTTCTACTTGGTAAACG
>JALLBI010000495.1:0-11194 GCA_036940125.1 Mediolabrus comicus
CCACTGGAGCCTTACCCTTCTCTCTATGTGGATGAAGACTCAGGCAAACTTCACATTGTTAGCAAGGAGTTCACAACAGCTTCAAATACCTCATGCTCGAAGCAGCTAATGTTTTGCCAGTCTGTCTTTCCATTATATCTCCGCGATATCCTTTTAGGAAAGATAACTCCACCATCCTGCGTTCGTCCTCGTAGCTATAACAAGAGAGGAAAACCTGTTAGCAACCACTGGACATGTCCAAGCTCCTCCAACAAATGGTAGGTACCATAATACCTGATCAATTCGCTAATTCTACGTTAAATGTACATTATTAGATGTTGTAAAGTTACACTATACCCACGCTGTCATCATCATCCGAACCATTTTCCTTACTCTTCTTTAAGGATCTAGCCCTCTCAAATACTTCTTGGAACTTATCTTCAGAGCTTTTCCCGTCACTACTCAACTTTTTCTGCAATCGCTCTTCAAACGATGACACTGAATTATTTGAAGCAATACTGCGAGAACTTCCCTCAGATTTCTTTCTCGCCAGGCGTCTCTCAAATGAATCCATTCTTCGATCCTCATTACTCAGCTTCCTTTGCAAGCGTTCTTCAAAGTTTGATGATGATGTGACGCTTTTACCCGAGTCCCTTCTCTCCCCACGACTCTTCGACATGGACCTAGCCCTTTCATAAACTGCTTTAAATCGTTCTTCAGAGTTGCCTCTTGATGCCGGTCGCTCCTCGCGACTCTTTGAAAGGGATCGAGCCCGTTCGTATGCTGCTTGAAATCTTTTCGACGTTTCAATATCTCTAGCAGGTCCATTCTCAACACTATTTTTCCTTTGCACAGTTGACGATTCTTTGTCTGAAGTAGCACTGCTTGATCTGCCATTTAACTTCTGAGGAAGGCGCTTGTCAAATGAATTTTCTCTCTCAGATGATGCTTGGCTTTCATTGGTGAGCTTCTTCTGTAAGCGACTTTCAAAGTTTGATGATGAGCGATCACTGCTAAGCTTTTTCCTCAACCTATCATCAAATGATGATGATAGCGGAGAAGAACTGTGAGACCTTGAAGACTGCGACCCTTCGTTCATCTTTCTTGTGAGTCTGTCCTGGAATGAATCGTTCTCAGTACGAGATTTAGAGCTCCCCTCACTAAGCTTTTTATGCAGCCGAGACTCAAAAGTTGAGGTTGGTGACGATTGGTCTGGCTGATTTGATGCGTTGTTGGTATTATCTTCACTAGCCTTTCTCTTCAGTCGCTCTTCGAAGCTGATATTGCTAGCTGAGTTTGTCTCTGTCTTCTTTCGCAAGCGCTCTTCAAAGGTATCTACGGATGAGTTACTGTCCTTGTGTCTTAGTGTCGCATCGCTAGATTCAACAGTCTTCCTTCTTAGGCGCTCTTCAAAGCTATTCAAAGAAGAATTACTGTCTGATCGCTTCATATTGGACTCGGTCTTCCTTCTTAGGCGCTCTTCAAAGCTATTTAACGAAGAATTACTGTCTGATCGCTTCATATTGGACTCATTCTTCCTTCTTAAGCGCTCTTCAAAGCTATTCAACGAAGCATCAATGTTTGAGCCACTTCCAGATATTTTATTCCTCAAACGTCGCTCAAAGCTTTCCGTGGAGGAATTGCTATCTGATCGCTTAACATTGGAAGAAGAACCTTCGGCCTTCCTTCTCAAGCGCCTTTCAAAGCTGTCTACGGAAGAGTTACTGCTTGAACGCACAAAGTTCTGGTCCTGAGACAAGCTTCTCTCAGCCACCGCATTTTGCTGCCTATTTTCAAATGCATTGAGGCGGGCAATAGAATGCTGCCGATCAAAGTTTTCGTCAGATTTTGGAGCGACGCTGTTCCGACTTGGTTGATTTGTGTTCGTCACAACAATCTCAGAGTTGTCCGGATCATCACTGAGTTTCTTCGCCTCGGGATCTTCATCGGATGATGTATCTTTGTAGAGCTCGGCGGAAACGACATCTGGTTTAACTATGCCTTCCCCATCATAAAAGGGGTCTTCGTTGATGACTTTGATCCTTTGAATGGCTTTGTAGAAGAAGAACACCGCACAGAAGAACACAATCACACTAACGACTATGATGGCTATCCCTGTCGAGCCCAAGCCAGAGTTAGAACCAGCGGTGTCCATATCCTGCTGAAACGGTGCTACGGGGGTTTGATCAGCAACGACAACCTCCATCGTCTCTGCAGTCATGCCAACCCCAGACAAGAGTTGTCGCTCTTCAAGTGACTTGACAATTTTCTCTCCAGAATCAGCATTGATTGAATCCTCTATTAGCCCACCAAACAAACTCGGATCGTTACCGTCGATCTCACGGTATTCACCAATGACCCTATACTCCACAGTTAATTCTCCAAGGTTTGGATTTCCTGCCTCCTGCAGCTTTCGGATATTACGACGCACATACTGAGTAAAATCGAAGCTACTGCAGGACACCTCTGTAATATTGAAGTTGTACACTTCTACCTGTAATTGTGATCTTAACTCTTCACAGAACCCAGCTTCACTTGATGGTAGTCCATCAACATTTTTCACAATCAAGAGAAGGTCCTTCTTGACACTTGCATCTCCATCATACGTTATAGAGAGCTCTCTTGCAATCTCATCCGAATTTGATCTGATATAATGCGTTACGAGCGGACCTGAAACCTTCTTCCGCAAGTGCTGGAACCTCATTAGGACAACAAAACGCTCACATTCATTAAACTCAGTAGCGATAGCGTCTCCTTTAACACAGTCTTCATTGCTTGCGCCAATAATTTTCTGTGCAATAGGGTCTCCTGCAAAGTCTAACTGAATATCATCGTCGTTATGATACTCATAGAGCTCGTTATTCGATGGTACAGTAAAGCGATTCTCAAATGCCAGTGTCATGTTACCTAGTAAATCTTGCTCGACCTGAGATGCCTTCGAAGAGGGGAATGATATGAAGAAGTAAAAATCAACTTGGATCTCATTTAACGTTGTCGTCGGTGTCGAGGAAGGCAACAAGGAGGGTGAATAAGAAGGTTTGGATGATGGTGAAATGGTCGGACTAGAGCTTGGCCTTGGTGAACGAGAGGGCAGCAAGGAGGGTGAATGCGACGGCTTGGAAGTTGGAAACCACTGTGCCAACGATTGATCTCTGATCACGGTGGGCCCTACACCTGACAACGTTGAGAAACCAGGGATCCCAGCTGCCTTACTAGCGATACTTGTCGTCAAAACTTGACGAAATTCATCAGTATTAACAGATGATAGCATAACCTCAAATGCGGGTGTCGGGTCATCTTCCGCAATTTTGTAGGTTATCTCCACATCGTAATAGAAACGAACTACACTGCATTCCGCACCATTTGATGATACATCTTCATGAGACTTGAATGAGAGTTCAGTGCTGAGAATATTGCCTTGGTATGCGCTCATTGAAATAATTTCTTCGAAAGATTCGTCCAGCAATGGATAAATGATACTTGCGTAATTATCCATTGAAGAACACGAATCAATATCATCTATTCTGACATCAAAGAACAAATCCATAGTGTTATCCACTATTGTTGCGGTTTGAATTACACGTGGGACAGTAGGTTTACTGGATTGTGATGGGGAGAGAGTAGGTGCGATATTTGGAGGGCAATCTTCTCGTGTCCACAGTTTACACGGTATAATCGAGGGTGTATACCAGTCCTTATCCGCGTTGGTACTCCAGACAATATCCTGCGCAATATATAAGAATAGGTTATGATGTGAGCTATGCTGTACCTATCGCGAAAGATGAATAATGCACTTGCAAAAGAGTACTCACCGATCTCCCCACAGTAATCTGCATACTGTAGTCATTCAACGACACTGCATTCTGATCCCAACTATCAGGATTAGTTACAGAATGCGACACCGTTATTGCTGCCTCATTGAATTTCAAGTAAAATGACTTTATTTCCCCCGGTTGTAATTGTACACTATTTGCCCCAAAGCTACCGAGGAATGTAGCCCCATCTTCCTCAAGTTCCGTATCACTAATACTTCCCGAGAATGCTTTCTTCCAATCACCTGACCCATCTAATGTGGTCCCAAGAGATGTCGTACCGTCTCCATTCATGGTATATAACTCAAATCCCACATCACCGGCAGCCTGATCATCCAAGTAAACACTTAGGGATGAAACATCCACAGCTGACGCTCCCGTGTTCTGTAGTGCAAATACAACACCCCGAACTATTTGGATGTTAGCGTCATCTAATTCAAGAGAATTTGATAGCATAGGTTGATAACAGCCATCAGCGTCTGTCATCCATGTATTCAGAATTCTCTGTTGACTGCGGTGTAGTTGGTTACTACTTTTATTATTTTGGCCAGCTGCGATGAGAACCGATGAGTTGACGGTCATCAATAGCGCGTTTGCCAGAAGAAGAATGAGCCTGCTGCCCCTCATCATCACCCACCGCCTCTTCTTCTTTATTAGGTACTATTACAAACTAATTACTACGCCGCTTGATATCGACTAACCATGTTTGCTGATGCTACTACTTCTCTTATTGAGGAGGTATGCTGTATGCTGTACTACCTCTATGCTGCATGCACAGAGCGAGGCAGTCTTGCAAAAAAATTACATACTGCCCAAAAAATGACGCCATGGTCGCTGTGTCACAAGAGTGAAAGTGACGTGATGTGACTGTGAACCCCTGCCACCTGCCAGCCAATGCACATTTTTTGTGCCACCACTACATGCATCACTTGACCGTTGTGATAATACAGCGGCAACTGATTATATTTAGGCTGATAGAAGGAAATAATTATTTGGAGACATAAGGGAGGCTCTTGGGTGTGTGTACTATAATATAATCGCTGATCTCATGCTCGAGGCCGTTCCTTTGATAAGAAACAATAACGACAACAACAACAATAACGACAACATGGACTCTAATTTCATTCAAATGACAGCCGCCTCAACTGCTGATGAAGAGCAGGGCAGTAGTGGTAGCGGCAGCCCTACGAGGCGAAGGACTGCGTTTACAGTGCTGAATACGAGTTCCCCCATGATTGGTGATACATACAATGACAGCTACAATGATAATCATCAGAAACAACCACATTCAGGAGGAGAGAATAGTGGCGATAACAAACGACAAACCCGCCTACGTGAGCAGCTACACTCATTTCGCATCATGGCAGCACCATACTTTCGAGAAAGCAGTGAAGGACGATGTCTCTTTGCAATCATGGTAGCCCTATCTCTTGCCAACTCTGCAGTGCGTGTCGCCTTCTCATATCTCTCCCGTGACTTTTGGTCTGCTCTTTCTGATAAGGAGGAGGAACAATTTTATTTGATTATGACTCGGTTCTTGGCCGCATGTGTCATTCTTGCACCCATTTCTGTTGCGTATAGGTATCAACGACAAAAGTTGGCAATTGCATGGAGGAATTGGCTTACGGGAAGAGTCTTGGATTTGTATTTTGATCATAAAATTTATTATGCGTTGGAGAGACAGTCAGGGGGAGGCATCAAGTCTTCATACCATGAAGAAACAACAGCAGGATCAGACGCATCATCGTTGCAGACAAACAAGGAAGATGTTGATAACCCAGATCAACGAATCAGTGAAGATATCCGCAGCTTTACAGAATTCAGTCTTACCTTCTTTCTTACACTTGTCACATCCACCATTGACTTGGTAGCCTTTTCCTTCATCCTGTTTTCAATAATGCCTAACCTCTTCGTTGCAATATTTGGTTTTGCAACTTTGGGGACATTTGCTACCATATGTGTTGGCAGGATCTTGATTAGGCTGAATTATGAATCATTGGCAAAAGAGGCTGATTTTCGCTTTTCATTGGTTAGGGTCCGTGAGAATGCCGAAAGTATTGCCTTTTATGCTGGAGAGGCAGTTGAGGAAAGAGAGACGTTTCGTAGGTTTGCATATGTCATCAAAAATATGACTCAAATCAACTTTGCCCAAATGAAGCTAGACTTTGTCACCACTGGATATAATTATGTGACTTGGATTCTGCCGATTATTGTGGTGGCACCAGAGTACTTTGCGGGGAATGTTGAATTGGGTGTCATTAGTCAGGCGAGCGCTGCATTTGGCCACATTCTTGATGATTTGTCTATTGTGATCAATTCATTCACTGATGTTGCTGCTTTCAGTGCAGGCATCGACCGGTTGTTTTCTTTCATGAGGGCTATACAGGTTCTTAACCCTGATAGAGATATTGGCTCATTGCTGTCGTCATCTCCACGTGACGATGCTGCATTTTTAGGCCATCATAATATTTCACGTAATATGGAGTCATACAAAGCTGAGAATACTATAAGCGTGAAAGAATTTGATCCAAGGCGGAGGTCAGGTCCTGACTTGGCGTCATCTGCGACAACGATTCTTTCTATCCAAGATATGAGGCTGGTTACCCCGGACATGAGTAGAGTCCTTATTGACAATCTTAACGTCACTCTGTCACAAGGTCGAAATCTGCTCATCGCTGGACCATCAGGTGCAGGAAAGAGCTCTTTGCTTCGGGCTATAGCAGGATTGTGGTCGTCGGGCACTGGAGAAATCGTCCGGCCAAGCTCTGAATACATATACTTTTTGCCGCAACGTCCATACTGTCCTCCAGGTTCTCTACGTGATCAATTATTATATCCTAGTACAGAGATGAGCTTTCGTTCGGAAGCAGAAACTTCAAGCGACCTGAGTCCCAAAGATAGGCGGCGCCTCGAGAGAGATTGGAGTGATGATGATCTCCTTCATGTTTTGGACTCCGTTGATCTACCAGATTTAGCCAGCAGATCAGGTGGATTGAGTGCCATTCTGGACTGGAGTAATACTCTTTCTTTGGGAGAACAGCAGAGGTTGGCGTTTGGCAGATTAGTAATTAATCGACCAACTTTGGTCGTATTGGATGAGAGTACGTCGGCCCTCGACGTTTTGGCAGAGAAGAAGATGTATACATTACTGAAAGACCTCTCGACGGAAATGGATGGAAGGTTAACCTATGTTAGTGTCGGACACCGCCCCACGCTGCTTGCATACCACGATTTAAAGCTATCAGTTCGCAATGGAACGGGGGCGATCAGCGATATTCCACAGGGTGCGGGCGTTATAGATGAAGGATTTATCCTTACTTAAGTTGTCTGTTAAGTAATGCTTCTTCTTTATTATATATGATTAGCCTAGTTATCTAAGATTCGCAACATTTTACTCATCATCGGAGTATTGATACTTGGTCGAAAAGCTCTGCTGAGTGATCGCACCTCCAGCTGACTTCGAAAATCCATTGAATGTTCGCTTCCTCTTATTCTTCTCACGACAAAAATCTTTGCCCCGCACGGTTAGTAACTTTTCACTTGCTTTCACTCCGAATCCAGAAGCACCAAAAGCTCCCTCGTAACTGTTATCAGCCATAGCGCCCCCATCTTTCATTGCTACGTCACCCCAAAATTGGTCATCAACTCGTTTGAATGGGGTGCCAGAACTTTGAGCTTGGGCTCCATCTGTCCCTGCTTTTGTTGTTACGCTAGCGGCTTTATTCTTTTTTGGAGGAGTCGGGACCCATGCAGCAGCGGCAGCGGCTGCAGCCTTTGCCTTGTCTGCAGCCGCCTTCTGCTTCGCCGCACGATGGTCTTCTTCATCCTCACTGTCACTACTGTCGGAGCTGCTACTGCTGCTATCACTGCTGCTGCTGCTAGATGAAGAAGCATCATCGGCATCTTTTGCCTTGTCATCTTCTTCATCATCACTTGAATCAGAATCAGAATCAACACTAGAAACACTCGACACTTCAACATCTGACACGTCAGATACGCTCACATCAGAATCGTCTGCATTGCTGCTTATCTTGGCTTTCTTTGCTGGAGGTTCTTCCACGCTGCTCTCATCGCTGCTACCCTCCGATGAGGATTCGCTTTCACTAGTAGTTTTAGGAGATAAGTCTTCCTTGGATTTTAGCTTTTCGTCTTCCTTTTCGTCGTCACTATCATCACTGTCACTAGAGTCAGAAGATGAGCTACATGAATCATCCTTCTTTGCAGCTACAACACTTTTCTTCTGCGCTGGCTTCTTCTCTTCCTCCTTTTCATCGTCACTATCATCACTATCGCTAGAGTCAGATGAAGAACTACTAGACGAATCATCCTTCTTTGCAGCTACAGTAGCTTTCTTCTGCTCTGGTTTCTTCTCTTCCTCTTTTTCATCGTCACTGTCATCACTATCACTAGAATCAGAAGATGAGCTAGATGAATCATCCGTATCCTTCTTCGTAGCGGCAGAAGCAGTCACTTCCTCCTCGTCATCGCTACTGTCACTATCACTAGAATCAGATGAAGAACTGCTTGAATCAGAAGACTCTTTCTTCTTGGCCGCAATCGCCTTCTCCTTTGGTTTGTCCTCCTTTTCATCATCACTACTGTCACTGTCACTAGAATCAGACGATGAGCTAGATGAACTAGACGAAGAAGAAGATGATGAAGATGACGACGAACTATAATCAGTCTTCTTCTTTGAGGGCGGAGGTTTAACTACTTCAGATTCCACCATTTTCAAAACATAATTCTTATCATTTTCTTCACTATCATTTGCACCGTACAACACCATTAGATCTTCTTTGAGTGCTTCAACAGATTTGCTGTATACACCTCCAGTAATGGATTGTAAGTATGATAATATGGCATAACCCATTTGTTTGTGCTGCTGCGAGACTTCGGTTGAGACTGTATTAGCTGCTGAAGTGTTGTTCTGTGGGACAGGCATCACCACAGGAACCTTGCTTTTGATCAAATGCTTTGCTGATGTCGCTTTCCCCTTCTTGGCAGCGATAGCTTTAGTTGTGCTGCTCGATTTGCCCTTACCCATGATTTGCTAGTAACTGAGAGATTGATAAGAGATAGGTACTTTTGTTGTGATAAAAGGAAAGGAGAATGAATGGATGGATGGTGGATGGGATGGATGGGGACGCATTACTTGGTCATGCCGAGATGACGAACAGGACGATTACCTACCATTCAGTACCTATCACTTACATACCGAAATCTACATACTTGAAGGAATCTAAGTATGTTGGCATAAAAACAGTGACGGACATCATCTTCGATAGTAGATGTGGATTCCAATTCCTATGGTACCTCAAAAGAACCTCGGAGTAGATAGAACTTATGGTAGGTAGTCTAGCCCCTCTGGTGTAACTCCTCAACGGTTCACAATGCCAAGGATGAGCTGCCGTTGCACCGTGCTATTGCTATTGATAGCGCTCTTGACATCAACATCAGGGCTTGCAGTCATGGCGCAGATGATGCAGATCACTGAAGCTAGAAGTGTCAATAGAAGGCAGATGAAACCACTTTACCTTGCTGTTAGTGGAGGATCTTGTGAAAATGAAGATGATCTTGTGAATGTCAAGAGAAGAAGCATTTTGCCCTCAATGATGAGCTGGTACATGAGTAACATGGAGAAACATGAACTCGCGACAAAATGTTTAAGCACTGGTTGTCTGGCAATGTTTGGAGATGTTTGTGCGCAAGGAATTGGACAGTACTTGGCCAATGGCAATCCATTTGCAAACAAACTAGATAAATTGCGTATGATAGCTATGTTCGCTGACGGGACACTATGTACGGGGCCCTTGTTGCATTATGCATACGAGTTGTATGAAAAAGTATGGCCAATATATGATAGCGATGGCAACCGGAGACTCCTCCCAACACTTGCTCACGTCTTATTCGACAATTTTATCATGATTGTAGCTTATATTTCATTGATGATGTTTTCGACCGCGCTTGTCGAAGGGCGGTACCAAGGCATTCCACATGAGTTCACGCATGATCTCATTCCAAACATTAAAACCTCCTACAAGGCATCTGTTTTTGGACTTATGTGGATTCAGTTGATCTCATTTTATTGGCTACCTGTGAAGTTACGAGTACTTGCCGTGAACGTAATAGATATTGTATGGGTAATAGTGATGAGCTTTGTTACACACCTTAACAGGCATTGAGTGAGTTTGTACGTGTTCACTCATGTAGTCGTTATGTAGGAGTAGGTCTGAATTCATAACTTGCAATAAAAGAAGCCTTAGGTGCTAAGCTCAGACTGTTACAAATAGAAAGTAAATGATTGTGGGTGCATGTAATTACCTTAAGGTTGACATTTACATAAGCTACACGAGGTGTTTTACATCTGCACATCCAAATGCATCCTAGCCAGGTTCTCACTAAGATTTGAACACTCTGAATCACTTGACGACACAGATTCATCCTCGGAGCAAGATTCCGACTCACTTTGTGTCACCATCATATCTTTCAAATTGCTGACAAACTTTCCAATCCTACCATTCTTCAGTGGCTGTTTGGAATCACTTGCTGGCTGTTGAACAAACGATGAGGAATCACTTTCTTCGTCATCACTTAGTAAACTTTGAATCTTTGCAGGTGAGGAGTAGGCAGAGGATCCCCTGTTGGTGGCAGTGGACTGATCAGGCGTCTCAAGCACATGTTCATCATCAGCATCCTTCTCATTGTCAACCACTGGCGTAGAAGGCGTACGTCTTGAACTATGTTGATAGGTTGCCCATGCCAACATACGCTCTGCCTTGAGACGAATAGCCTCNGATCTAGTTGATTCCGATGACGGAGCAGAGGATGAATCGGAATCAACTTCATCGTTTTTGGCATTATTTTCTTTCTCGCTATTTTCATCTATTGCTGTAACATGGTTCTTTTTTGTAGATGGTGTCGCGACAACCTCACCTGCAACTTGATCGTCACTATCTTGTTGTGGTTGTTGCAAATCTGCCTCGTTATTTGTGTTGCCTTCGCCACCGCCGCTGCTATTATCAATCATTTCTGCTAATGAATGATTACTGTTGCTGCTAGCTACTCGATCGTTACCTCTCTTTTCCGCAGTCAACTCCAACACCTGACGTCGAAGTTTGTCGACCATACGCTGACTTTCTTTCAACTGTGCCTTCAGCGCTTCCATTTCACTAGCATGAGCTGCGTATTTCTCTTTGAAGAAGTCTCTCTCGGAGGTTACCGCTTCAAGCTGGGCGGCCGCAGAAGAGCGTGGCGAAACTAAATCACGGAACATTGTTGCTTAATCTTTATAGATGATACTGTGATACTTATACTGTCCACCACTATACCTTATCGCCTCTCCATACACCTCGTTTGAGCCCTGCTACTTACTTCTTATTGAGTGCCTTTATTACTACTTATTA
>JALLBI010000496.1:0-11376 GCA_036940125.1 Mediolabrus comicus
GACGGAGCTTGCAATGCGTGGAGTTCTGAATTACAATATGACTGATGAAACTATCGGGTTTCCCCTGCCACCTTCATCATCATCGTCATCATCATCAAACGACAGTAGTAATACACCACCATCATCATTATTATTATTTCAACCACCATCCAAATTAATTGGAAAGGGACTACATGGTAGTTCAGACACTGCTGCCAAACGACGGATGAAAGTTTTGTCATGGACATTGAAACAAAATAATACATGGGTTAGTAGTAGATCTGAAGAAGTTGTTAGTAATAGTAATAATACTGACGGAAGTGGTGAATGCAATGAAAGAGTAATAGCAAGTGCTTCTGCATTTAACAAGAGCAATAATGTTGCAGAGAAGAATCAACAATTAAAATCTGGTGCTGAACAAAATGGTGAGAATTGTAGTAAGTTAGATGCAGCTGAGTGTATTACAGATTACAATAACGCCAATCATGATGATGAAGAAGAAGGAGAATGCAATGAGGAACGCAAAGCTGCATACCAAGCTCTTCACGAACTATTAACAGGGAACAAAAACGATGAAGAAGTAGTAGACTATACAGCAGATAATGATGAGAAAAGTTCATCCAAGAGGGTATGGCTACCATCACAACCTGCACTTGCGGGATCACATCCAAGTCGACCTGCAAAATATGGGACACTATGCAAATCTACTATTGATAATATTCCAGCATCAGTTTCACAGTTATTTGGGTTTGACTTGAGTTCAGATACTGATAATGATGATGATGATGATAAATCGGTTAATATGTCTTTTGCTACTGTCGAGACAACACAAACACAACGCAGCAAGCGATTATTTCAACATCAAGTCGATGCAATTGATGCTGCAATGAGTGGTATTCATACCTGTTTATGTACCGGAACAGGCAGTGGCAAATCATTGTGTTTCTTACTACCTGTCCTAGCCAAGGCAGTTACCTCTGTCGCTGATGCAACGTCGATTCTAATATTTCCAACCAAGGCACTTGCTCAAGATCAATATAGTAAACTTGAAGCAATGCTGTCAAAGAGTAACAATTGTCATGTTCGTGTGGGAGTGATTGACGGAGACACGCCACATTCTCAGCGTGATGTGATTGCAACTGAATGCCAGATTGTTCTTACCAACCCAGACACATTGCATGCAAATATTANCTCAGCGTGATGTGATTGCAACTGAATGCCAGATTGTTCTTACCAACCCAGACACATTGCATGCAAATATTATCCCTGGATGGAAGAAACCATCGTACAAATCATTCCTTTCTCGACTGCGAACTGTTGTCGTAGATGAAGCACACATTTACGATGGTTGTTTTGGTGCACATGTTTCATTGGTACTGAGACGACTTAGCAGGGTGTGTAGAGTCGCATCTGAGAATGAAATTGATAACAAACTATCTTTCATTGCTTGCTCTGCTACATTGACACGTCCAGAAGAACACTTTCGAATGCTGTGTCCACTTGGCAATGATGATGTGCGTATTGTTACGGAAGATGGATCACCTTGCGGATCAAAGCATTTCTTCGTGTGGAATCCCCCCATACTCGATATTAATGGGAACTCTACTGAAAGCGTATTTCCACCGAAAAATTTGAGTCCTGAGCAGACAGAGCAAATAATGGTTGTTGCTGATGATAATGAAGAATGTGTCATCAATGTAGGCACAAAGAAAAGGATGAAGAAAAGAAATCATTCATCCTCTGGGGACAACTGTCAATCTACTTCTCAGTTACCAAACCTATTTATACGCCGTCGTCACGCAGCTGATGAAACAGCAGCCCTCTTGGCAAAGGCAATCCGAGCTCAAACTCGTACAATTGCTTTCGCTGGTACTCGTTGTCTAGTTGAATGGATTTATGAAAAGACATTGACAATTCTCAAGTCTGATCCTGACACCTCTCATTTGGCAGATAAAGTTGAGTCTTACCGAGGTGGGTACACAGCTGAGACGAGACGTTCGATCGAAAGTAGACTCTTCCGTAGAGAGCTTCTCGCGGTTGTCGGGACGAATGCGCTAGAATTGGGTGTAGATATCGGAGGCGTAGACCTGACATTACATTGTGGCTACCCCGGCAGCCAAAATTCTTTGCTTCAGCAATCAGGAAGAGCCGGGCGCGGGAAGGGTCAGCTACGACCATCTTGTGCAATTATGATAACATTCAGTGCGGCATCCGACCAATTTGTTTGGCGAAAGCCTTCTAGTTTGTTGAGTAGAGGGATAGATGCGCCGCCGACGTCGATCAGTGAGGCAGTGATGAGTGGTCACATACTCTGTGCGGCTGACGAATTTCCCTTGACAGGTACTCTACCAATAACCTGTCTTTTGAACGATACTGATGCTACGTTCGCTTCTGATGAAACAATAATGGGTGAAGGTTATCAAGATACTGTCGAATTTCTTTTCCAAAAAGGTCTCTTGTCAAAGAAGAAGGTGAAAACTATGAAAGATGGGGCTATGACAACAATAACTGTTTACAACACGCATCCAATAGTCAAAACTCCATGGAAAAGGGTATCATTGCGCAGCATTGAGCCTTTGAATTACTCCATTGTTGATTTGAGTCATCCTCTGCAGAACAATCAAACAGACAAGATTCACGACAAAGCTGCAGTTTTGGACACGATTCCTTACTCTAGAGTTTTCTATCACGCTTTTCCTGGTGCAATCATTAAGCATCGTGGTAGGAAATACAGAATCGAGGCAATGGAATCGCCCCCAGCATTTGTTGGAGGGCAATCCTTTGGTCGCGAAAGCAGCGATCTTGCTGCATTTGCCAAGCCAACTCATGTGCAGTACACAACCCAAGCACTTTCATTAAACGAAATTACGGTGGTGAAGCAGACACGACATGCTGAGTTAGCCGATTCAAGAGCTTGTCAATCTGTGTCTGTGTCTGGAAGTGGATTGGTCACCGTCAAAAGGTCTGTGCATGGTTATAAATGCCTCTCACATGTGAATAGGAAGGAAATTAGCCGCAGTACGTTGAACTTGCCCCCCATGGAATACGACACTTACGCAATTTGGTTAGATGCTGATGCTGTAAGTCTGAAAGGAGTTGTTACAAACTTCAACGAAGGCGTTCACGCATTGAATCATGCACTTGTCGCTGTTGCACCATTGATTGTCCCATGTGCATCATCAGATATAGATTGCGATCATAGCACTTTCGATTGCACCAGAATTCTTCTCTTCGACGTGAGGGCAGGCGGCAGTGGCATTTGTAAACAGCTTTATCACAAGTTTTATCAATGTCTGGAGGCAGCTGTAGAGCTCCTACAGGACTGCACCACATGTTACAGCGAAACAAGTCGTTATAGTGGTGGATGCCCTGGTAAGTGTGGGAAGAGTCTACTTTCTAGTTCATAACTTCGTTTTCATAACTCACCTCATTAATTGTTGCGCAGCGTGTTTGCAAAGTGTTAGGTGCGACAATTTTCATGATGGTTTAAACCGTAGAAGTGGTGTAATCATTGGAAATCACCTAATGAAAAGGCTACAGCGGAGTAATTTTAGTCAACTGACTGATGCGAGTGAGAGATACGAGCTTCAAACATCAGTTAAACCAAAGAATATTCTTATAGGCCGAGCTTCTTTCAGCCCACAAAGAAAAAGATCTCGCTTTGCGGAAAAGGATGACATTGAATAACTAAATTATCTCATTTTGAGTCGTGACACTCGCTACATCTTTCTATTTGTCTACATATATTCTAATCTCTCTTTCACAAATCAAATCGATTCCAATCTAGTTGGCTCAGCAGTCATGAAGAACGTAGGAAACGGTGTAGTGGGTCCACCAGTGCCATCGTAAGGAGTTGGAGATTGAGTTGGGGGTTTTGTTGAGGGAAGCGGAGTCGGTGGAGTGGGAGTAGGCACTGGCGTTGGATTTGGAGTAGGATTGGAAGTAGTGGGAGGTAGAGTTGGAGCCTTTGTTGGGCTTTTAGTTGAAGCATCGCAAGAACTAGAAGTCCAATTCACACGAGCATCAAAATTGCAACCTCCTAAACAACAAACTCCTGTCTCCAACTCTTCAATAGAACAAAGGCGCATCCCAGCCTTGGAACAGAGGGCTTCCGCTTCGAAGAAAGTCGATACGGTGTTACAGATTCCGTTTGGTTTACGTCTGCATTTGACACCGTCATTAGTTTCCTCGCAGCAGCTCACTGCTCTGGGATTGGGAATCGTTGTTGCCCAACACTCGTTGACTTGTACTTCTCCTTCTCTTATGCATCCGTCGGATCCACGATAAAAGATCTCCTTAGTCGGCTCAGCAGTGGTAGGAGCAGCACTCGGAGCTGGCGTGATCGGTGCCTTCGTTGGATCTGGAGTAGGTTGAGGAGAAGGCTGTGGCGTAGGTCCGGGAGAAGGCCCCGGAGTAGGTTGAGGAGAAGGCTGTGGCGTTGGTTGAGGTGAAGGCCCCGGTGTAGGTTGAGGAGAAGGCTGTGGTGTTGGGTCGCTAGTTGGATTTGGTGTAGGTTTAGGAGTAGGTTGAGGAGTTCTGGAGGTACTCTCGATGGGAGGAGTGAGACCAACTCCTTCGCCATTGACTGCTTTCACAGTGTATTGTGCATTCATGTCTCGAACGTCCCTATCAACGTAAGAAGTTGCCGTCAAGTACTCGGCTATGACTACATACCCCTGCCCATTTATACTGCGTTCGACAAAGTAAGCCCTTGTGTTGGGCACTGAGTTCCAACTCAAGATGACATCATCATCATCATTTCGCTGGACAGAAACACTGGGTGCATCGGGCTTGCTGTACGGCGCTTTTGGTTTCACAACGAAGAGCCCAGCGGACATATCAGTGACTAGGACATGCCCACTCGAAAGTCCCGTAAACACATTCCATGCGCCAAACGTATCTCCCTTTATCTTTCTATCGGATGTGCCGTCTCCATCTGGATCTGTCCAAGTGTTAACTTGTCCAACTTCCACAATGTTATAAGGATTACTGATATCAAAGCTGAGGAGACCGGCCTCGTAGTAGGCAACATACAAGTAGTTCCCCCGAACCCAACCGTTATGAGGAATAGCATCTCCAATACTTCCTTCTCCAGACCATTGAATACTATTGATCAAAACCGGTTCTTCATACCAATTGTTACAGTCATAAATGTAGATATCACCTTCATTGTTCTCATCAAACTGAATGAGGAAGCGATTTTTATATAAAGTATTGGAATGGGCATACATACCATCTCCTTTCGGAGTAGTGCTGATCAATGGAGGTTCTGATACAGTGTTCGACGTGACACTACTGAAGTCATAAATCCTTGCTACCCTTGCACTCCCATCGCTAATTATCCATAACTTTTTGTTTTCTCCCCCGACGTCAACATTCTCGTACAAGGAACTATCGTGGCACTCTTTTCCATTACCACTGTGACTAAACAGATACTTTGGACTCATAGGCACGCTTAAATCATATACTCTACACCCAGTCTTTTCGGATTGACTATTCAGAAAGAGAAATCCACCGCCAACGTTGAGCGTGTGTCCGTAGTTGCTTTCACCAAGATCGAGATACCCATTTGAGCCGCTAGGAATTGGATTCGAGTCTATGCTGTTGGGATTATTGCTATCACCCGACAATCTAGATAGGTTGAACACAAATAAATCAGATTGTTCGTCTCGGAAGTCTTGTGCTGCAACATAAGCAAACACTAATAGAAGAGTCGTGAGGGAGTTTGATGAGCGAAAGAAGTGCCAGCAACACAATACAGAATAGGGAAAAAATAATAAAACAACACTTACTCTCCCCAGTGCTAGTTTCATGTGTTGCGACATCTCTCCAATAGAGCCCTCCTGACATCGGCACGGCCTGAACTCGGAAGGGTGAACCAGGGTTAGTGATGTCAATGATTTCCAATCCCCAAGTTGAGCACATTAGAGCATATTCTCTCCCCCCTTTAGTTAGCCCCCAAATGCCGTTGAAAATGTTGCTGTTTATACTTGTGGATCTAGTCTTTATACTTCCAAGTCGCTGCAAATTGCCATCTCCTTCATAAACTTTTGGCACTGGACCTACAAACCCTTCCAACTCAGCCAATGTCTCCTCTGGGTAGAGCGCACCCAAACTAAGCTTCGATGCTATCCTCTCGGCTATTTCTTCTTCCATCAATGCAGCGCTCACTTCAGCGTAGAGGTAGGTGCGCAGGCCATCCTTCGATTTATCTGTTGCAAACACGCTGGAACGATCAAAAAGTGTTGTATTGTCGGCCGCACTAAGAATATAGTCCATCTGTGTCATTGAGAGAGCATCAAATGAAACTAGATCAGATAAATACTCTCCAAGAGTTTGGCCCATAAGCATGTTGCCCTTCGCTACGCCGGTGGCGGAGGAAAAGATAAGCGCCGTTATCTGCAAGAGTCCCTTCATCTTGCCTACTTCTATGTTGTTTGGCCAACAGTGTTGTTTTGTGTTTTTTGGGGTTGGTGGTTGGATCGGAGTTGGCTGATGGGGGAAGCTGGACCATTCAAGATGCACACCAATTTGAAATTCATTTGAATTCAAAGTGGAGAAATTCATTTCATTTGAATTCAAAGTTGGAAAAAGTCCTACCTGGGGGTTCATTTAGAAGTAAAGTATGAGGAGGGTTATGTTTTATAGATCTGTATCTTTGTTAAAAGTATGTAATACTTTGTTAGGGTATTGATTTTTAAAAGTGAAGCGTTGCAGAGAACCAAATATCCACCCCTACAACCGCTCCGCGAGAAAGCCTGTGATTTTAGAACAGAATCAGGGAAGCCAGCTGTACATGCATAGCATACTACTTACACAAGTGTACTACTTATTTGTGGTAGTAAAGAGGAAGCAAGCACAAGAGCTCAGCCATGGTGGAAGTAATTAAAGTAACGAGAGCAGATATGGTGGTGGCGTCGGCGTCGGTGAAGGTAGAATGTGGTGTAGGTGATGACAATGCGCAGGGTTCTCTATCTCCGCAGACATCAACAAAACGGAAGTGTCCACCTGATGATGAGCACGGGGCACAAGTGAAGCGATGTAAAGTTGACGAGTGTAACAATCCGGAAATTAATCAGGGCGGTGGCAACCACAGTAATGCGGCTACAGCAACAGCTGATAATTACAGCAGCAATTTTCCCCGGGAAAGTTGTCAGGACAAAGGAATGCCGATGAACCACAACTCTGGTCGGGCAGCGAATTCATATGGCTTTAGTCAACCTACTAGTACTAGCGTCCAACCTCATCGTACCAATGCATCGATAATTATGGAAACGAAGAACAGGTTACATCAGAAAAAGATTGCTGCCGCTAAGGAGTGTCTTTGGGCCAACCTTGTGAAGAGCAGTAAAATTTTTAACAATTTGTCAACTCAAACTACTGAGCTTGCCAAGATCGAAAAGGAGATCAGCAAGCTCAAGAGGGAGAGGGCAAGGAAGGAACTTGAAATGCGTGAGAAGGAGGCAGCCTTAGAAGATGTTAAGAAGGAAGAAGAACAAATTAGGAACGAGCTGGCCCATCTCAACTCTCTAACCGAAGACAGCGCTCGTAAAGATGTGAAGAATATAAGGAGAAGTACTCCTATCTCACCTGATGATGCCAAAGAAAGTACCCCCCAAAAGCCAGCGGGAATCTCTGGTAGTGAAATCGATGCCGATAAGAATCAAGTAGATGTGGAAATGGATGATGTATTACGCATGAACTCTACGCATATCAACCAAGGTATCAAGGAGGAAACAAAATCTGACTCTAACAGTATCAGTGATGAACATAGTGGTAGCAGTGGAGATGAGCAGCGACCTCCTACTAGGGCAGGCGCAAGGAAGCCAAGTAATGACAACAGCAGTAGCGAAGATGGTGGCAGTAGTCATAACCACACCACAAAGATGATGGCGAATAATGGCACAGCTTCTCCTAACGGTGTCGAGCAACTAATCTCCGCAAGTCTAAACATTGAGAACAACCAAACCAAATCCAAATTACCCGGTCTAAGCTGGAACCAGAAGTACAATATTCTAAAGGCTATGTGTGATTTTTTCCACGAGGAATTTCAAAAAGAAAAGAAGAAGAACGACAAGTTCAAGTACAACCCGGACATTAAGATGAAATTACAGGATTTCATCGGAAGACCTGCTGCATTGTGTGACTGCCTCCCTGGTAGACTCAGAAAACTGTCTTACAAAGACGCAATCGTGATGAGTAATGGTGAAAAAAGGGAGGAGGAGGAGGTCGTGATGCATAAGGCTACCCAAATAAAGGATTGGCTGAAAAACCTAAGGAGGACTGGTTATAAGATACCTGAGAAGAAGGAGCAACTCCTTAAGGACCTTTGTTTCGACGTCCTGTAGCACGGTAGATAGTACATAGTGTACTGCAAGTTGTTTTGATTCGAGTGTAGGAAGACAGCATCAAATAACACAGCAGTAGAATAAATATTTGTGTAATTCATTTATTGGTTTAATTATATGCTTAGTTCTAAAGCTAGGTTTGATTCTCTTTGTCACTTCCCACGAGACGCAAACGTGCTGCATCGGCAGCTTCACCTTTGGACAATGATTTCGAAATCTTCTCTACAATATCACTGGAGTCCTTCACTTTTTGTTCTAGTGTTTTCAGCAATTGCGCCTCGCCACGTAGCATCTTGTGACAAATATCAATCTTTCCTGGAGGAAGATCTACGAGGCATCGAACTTCCCCGTTTTGTATTGCACCAGCAGACATTGCATCACAAGATGAAGTTGCATCCTTCTTCAGCTGACTGACTTTTTCATCCCATTTTTTGCACGTCGATTCGTACCGCTTGAGATCTTTGAAATAGGCAGCCTCAGCGTCAGTAAGATGAGGATGTAAGCTCCTGCTTGCAGTCAGTACAGCAGAGCTACGTTCGGCTAGTTTGGATGCAGTAGCTTCCAATTCCTTTACCCTCTTTACGTTAGACTCATGCTTCTCTTTGAATTCGTCAAGAAGCTTCGTGAGACGTTCTAATTCTGCTGCTTGGTGATCATGCATCTCCTTCAGCAAGTCTCGTCTAGAATGGAGAATCTTTGACATTTGTTCAATTGGAGTGACAACATTTACTTCGCATGAACGTTGAGTTTCAAGAAAGATTGAGAGAATTTCTGGGCCTGCATCTTTGGGAAGAGTCGACCCCCCAACAATCTTGCCCATTTTCGACAAGCCATTGCTAACATCACTTACAAGTGGTTGCAANAAGAGTCGACCCCCCAACAATCTTGCCCATTTTCGACAAGCCATTGCTAACATCACTTACAAGTGGTTGCAAGAGCTCATGAAGTGGCTTTACAGTTTTAAGCACCTGGAGAGCAGCATCATCTCCATCTGATGCACTCAGCTGTTCCGACTTGGCTTTCATCAACTCAGATGATTCATGTAGATACTGTGTGGCGGTAACATTGATAACTTCAACTGGCCCCGATGATAGTCGAGCCAAGAGGATATGTCCCAAGTGAACATCGTTGCTAACACCGGCACCCAATATAGTAGTATTGTTGGTTGCCTCTAATGCAGACCAAACCTTGGTTCGAACACTAGTTATTTCGGTGGCGTTTGTACTACCTTCGACCATACGAGACATAATACGCTGAGCAGCCACTGCAACAGCATTAGTTGAAACTGTGGCAATTCGTGATTTTGTCGAAATGTGAACCATGATATTATCCAATGGATCTATAATAATGGCACAATTTCTCTTCGCTACGCTGCCAGTATCTCTCGCAGCTTTGTCTGTATCGTCCTGATCATCTTTAATTGATGTTCTTTCTACGTATGCCCCAGTTCCACGCAAAAGGTCGTCAATCAATTGGCAATCACCATCACTCTCGAATTCAAAGCGTGGAAGAACCACAGAACCTTCTCCGGGGATGATTCCAAAATCAACTTTCAGTTCACTCCCACATGATTGAGCGACAACAAATCCGTCCACAATACCAGCACCTGCAATTCCTCCAAATGGTTCAATGCAAACGCAAGAGGAGGATACGGCATTATTATCCGATCCCTCTGATTGTGGAACAATAACTAATGGTCCTTGTAGTCTTGGTTGCCAGTGGGCAAGAGCTTCCGAAAAATTACTGCCTACTGAACTGGACGATGATGTGTACGAAGAACGAGGGTGTACGATCGATGCACTGACATAGTAGCTTCCCTGAATTGAAGGACCATCAGAAATACCAAATGCATCCAGTAAATATTTTCTCGCAGCTTTACACTGTCGCATACGGGCTTCTACCTGTTCTTGTTCTGTACTTGTAACTGGAGAGGGGGGCAGAGATGCCACATATGATCCAGAGTCTTCAATCTCGGTATCCAGGTGTGATATTGCATCAACAATGACAGAACGGGGCATTACCATCCCATCGAAAATGATTGGAGAGGCACTGTAAACTGACCCATCAGCACATAATACCAATATGGACATGGATGCAAAAGCTTTGCTTGCTCCAGAAATTGATGTCTCTTGCGAAAGGAAGCAAAAATCAGTAACAGTCTTGTTGGTGGAAGCTTCGTTTCGTCCACTACTACGCAACGAGGAGGAATTGTAAGCCTCATTTTCTGCATCCAACGTATCTTCCATTCCACGGACCAAATCTTCATGATCAAATCGTAACGGAGTCGTTACACATCCCTCACTTGAAGAATTATTATACTTTTTGTCCACATCATTCATTGTCCTACTCCCTCCACCACCGCCGCCACTCAATAAACTCTCCGGTAAACCATGATACAACAACATAACATGTCCAATTGAATCATCTTCACCACCCTCTCTCATCAATAATGCCATACTACCGCATCGATGGAACATGCCCGATGAGGATGGTGCCGATCGGATACGTAATATGACCGATCCTCGTGATGACATTAGTAATTCCTTCTCGAATGGTTCCATAATACGGATAATTTCACCATCAATCACGACATCAGAATTATTGGTGGCATCGTCTTCTTCTTCTTCATTATCAACGTATCCAATAGACAATAAAAATGCCGAAGAACAGGTATACAAACACATCCAAGGCAATGTCATAAGTTCTTTTCCTTGTCCATTGTAATTTTTCATTCTTCTTCCACTCTTCTTTGCACCACCACCACCACTGATGTTATTATGATGGTTATTACTGTTGTTGCCATTATCCCCCTCGACACAAATTAATCCAAGCACTGGATCAATTGATATAGCCTCTGATACAGTTGTTGGGAGTATAGTTTTGATCTGTACCTTCGTCGATGATGCATTATTGTTGTTGTCATCATTATTTCCCCATGATGATGTCATGTTATTGTTATTATTGGAAGAAATGAAGGGTGCAAATTCTGATACAATAACATGTTTGCCAATGGTTACGTCATACATGTAGGTATGGAAGGATCGTCCAT
>JALLBI010000497.1:0-10921 GCA_036940125.1 Mediolabrus comicus
TGCACAAACAAAGATCTTAATCGATTGCTACCATTACAAATTGAAGAAGATGATGATGTTATTCAAGACAGTACTACTTTTAAGCTGGGCAGCAAATAATGAATGCAATGCATTCGTTCCCTCCATCCTCGTACCAAGAATGGATTTGCTACAAACACACCTATCTAAAAACAACCTTGCAACCACAAAAAGCGAAGCCAAAGTGAAACATTGCATCCCTCTACAAGAGATTGGGCTGGATGATTTGCCCAAAGTTGGTGGTAAGTCACTCATATCTATTGCTTTATCATTACTTGTGTGTGTTGCATCCTGTTGTATCGCTTCACTCAATTACTCACAATTCTCCTTGCTACAGGGAAGACGGCCTCATTAGGCGAGATGATTCAGAATCTTGCCCCTCTTGGGGTAAGCGTACCTGGTGGATTTGGTGTGAGCTCTTCTGCGTATGACGCAGTGCTGGACAGATTTGAACTGAGAGAGCGGCTTGAGTTGTTGTTGAAGGATGTGGATGTAAATGATTTGGAGGATCTTGCTGGTAAGTGTGTTGCGTTGTCTTTTTATGACAATCAAAATATATGCTGTGTGTTTGGCACTCAGTCACTCACATTTGTTTGAATCTTCTCTTGCAAACAGATCGTGGACGTAAGTTGCATTCACTTAGCATCTCTGGATCATGCAGGTACTTCCATCCTAGAAGCTAACGAACTCATTCTTGTCTTCATCACACTTCAGGTCAAGCACGTCTAATGATCATGAACGCAGGACTCCCGGATGAAGTAATCCGGCAAATTGAAGAGGGCTATGAAGAGATGTGCGAAGAGGCAAACTGCGGCTGCAGCGTTGCAGTTAGGAGTAGCGCAACAGCGGAGGATCTTCCTACCGCCTCCTTCGCTGGCCAGCAAGCGTCGTTTCTAAACGTTAGTGGAAAGCGCAACGTGTGTAACGCGGTCTTAGAGTGCCTTGCATCTGTCTTTACGGATAGGGCAATTGCCTATCGAGTGCATAATAAGTTTGATCATATGCAAGTCAAGGGAGCAGTATCTGTGCAGCAAATGGTGAGAAGTGATCTTGCCTCAAGTGGTGTATCATTTACGCTAGATCCTGATACAGGATTCCGAAATGCTATAGTGATTACAGGGTCGTATGGTCTTGGAGAGAGTGTGGTTGGAGGACGAGTTGATCCTGATGAAGTGCAAGTAAGTAGTTATCTATCTATGTGCAGTCGATGCAAATTACTATGCATCACAATCAGGTATTCAAGCCGATGATCGGAATTGCTGAAGATCCAATCATCAAGAGGTCTATTGGGAGAAAACAGACTCAGATTGTGTATACTCGAGATGGATCAGATAAGCGCACGAAGACCATCCTGACACCCGATGCTGACGCAGCTAAACGTTGCTTCAGCGATGAAGATGCTTGCAAAATTGCGGAGTGGTGTTTGAAGATAGAGGATCACTACAGTAAACACCATGGCCATTCGACTCCAATGGATATTGAGTGGGCAAAAGATGGAGTTACTGGGGACTTGTTCATTGTACAAGCTCGTCCAGAGACAGGTAAGAGTGATACGAAGCAAGAATAGATATTGATTTTGTGCAAATTCTCTGACTCTGCTTATACTCTGCATCTAATGTGCCGCAGTGAGATCAGCTCAAAAGGCCAACCTTCTCAAGCAAACTCAAGTAACAGAGCACAATCCACCTGTGGTTGAAGGAAGTGCAATCGGGTCAGACGCTGCAAGTGGACGGGTCCGTGTGATACGTGATGTGAGCGAAATATCAACGCTCGAACCTGGAGAAATCTTGGTAGCTGACATGACCGTAAGTGATAGATGGGGACCTGGTGTATATCATGGACACATGTGAGGTAGAATCAATCTCATCTTACTTTCTTTCTCTCCTAAAAAAGGATCCTGACTGGGTTCCTGGCTTAAGGATTGCAGCAGGTGTAATAACTAATCGAGGAGGACGAACTTGTCATGCGGCTATTGTCAGTCGAGAGCTCGGCGTGCCATGTATTGTTGGAACAAAGGATGCGACAGAGAAGCTTGAAACTGGTGACATATACACTATCGACTGCTCAAATGGAAGTACCGGTTTAGTGTAGTAAGTGCTCGCGAATATTATACTGTAGAGGTGTTTGATGAAGAGTTTCCTCGCCCTTAACTAAACCCCTTGCGTGCCTTTCCTTTCAAATTCTCTAGTCCCGGTGAAGCGACAATTGAGCGCACCAGTGTCGATAAAAACAACGTACCTGAAACTAGGACTGCGATCAAGCTCATTTTAGGAGATCCAGACGCTGCCCTCTCCATGTCTGGACTTCCAGTAGATGGAGTAGGATTGGTCAGGCAAGAATTCGTTGTTGCAAATCATATTGGAATCCATCCCATGGCTTGCCTGCAGCCAGAGAAAGTTTCTCCAGAAGATCGGGAGATAATCAATGAAAGATCCAGGAACGATAAGTCTCCGAAGGACTTCTTTCTGCGTAAACTCTCTGAAGGTATCGGTAGTATCGCTGCAGCTTTTTATCCTCGGCCTGTCCTAGTTAGGCTGGGTGACTTTAAGTCGAATGAGTATCGTCGTCTGGTAGGAGGAGAAAGCTTTGAGCCAGTAGAGGAAAATCCTACGATAGGATTAAGAGGAAGTTCCAGATATTTATCAAATGAGTTCAGAGATGGTGAGTGTCTTTACAGAGCACTATTATTCTTTTACGATACGTATTGTTTGAATCACCCACTAATTGTTGCTTCTACTAAAGCTTTCAAGCTGGAGTGTGAGGCCTTGTCTTACGTTAGGGATGAGATGGGGCTAAAGAATGTTGATATTATGGTCCCATTCTGTCGCACGGCAGAGGAGGGCAAAGCTGTCATACAGATTCTAAACGAGAATGGCCTCCAACAGGGGAAAGATGGGCTCCAAGTTTGGGTCATGTGCGAGCTCCCATCGAATGTCTTAGCTATCGATGAGTTTGCCAAAGTCTTCGATGGGTTCAGTATTGGGAGCAATGACCTGACGCAGCTGTGCCTCGGGGTAGACCGGGACTCTGGACTACTTGCTGGGCTATTTGATGAAGATAATACCGCGGTCCGAGAAGCCATATCTCTTGCCATAAAAGGTGCTCACCGTAATGGGAAAGAAGTCGGTCTTTGTGGCCAAGCACCTAGTGACAAGCCAGAATTTGCACGATTCCTTGTTGACTTGGGCATTGACAGTATTTCTTTGACTCCTGATGCCGTATTAAAGGCTCTCGATGTAGTATCTGCGGCTGAAAGTGAGCATGGTTTGCAAGATGAGATTAGCAAGGCAATTGAGAGGAGAAATATGAAGAGTGAAAAGGAGACAAAAGAAAAAGACTCAGCTCTCAAAGCTTAAAGACTATTAGATAAACACACTTCACTATTGATTTATGTTTATGTGAAAGCAGTGCGCCACATGTAACACGGAATGAATGGAATAGATAGGAAACAAGACTCCGTGTTCCCTATATTTAGAGAAGATTCATGAATATTATGTTTGTCAGCCAACCTATCCGCTTAATCTCAAAGTACTGCATAATCTACTTACCACCATCGTCACAAGGCAATGAAAAGCAGCATGTAGCCAGATCCATTTATCATGAGGGGGATGAGAATGAGAAGAAGTATCTTTAGCTCCGTCCTCATCATTTAACTCGTTACCAATATTAGCATTCTCGACAAATTCATCGGCATCATTGATCATAGTAGCAGAGGAAGTTGCGTCCATCTTATTATCGGTGTTCTGCGATTGCAACATAATAATCTACTCCTATTACTTTTATCTGTGCATGCAGAATGTTCTTAGAAAAGTAGTTTGGTGACAAATTTGGAGATGAGGGAAAGTACCGTACCAGTAAAAAATGGATAGGTAGTTTTTTGCTAGTAATTTGCCTAACAGAAGGTACGTAGTACAAGTATGTTAGAGTGCCTCCTCCTCATCCTCCCTCCTCCCTCCCTCGCCTCCATCCTCGATCCTGCCTCCTCCTCTGAGGTAGATACTTCATAGCAACGAATTTTACAGTCTTCTGTGTTCCTACAACTGAATAATCATGTTGACGCGGCTGGCATTAGCTCTGGCGTCACTAGCCATCCTCCTCCTTGCGGTGGTGGTGCCTAGCAATGCCTTCTTCACCCCCACAGTCGTCACAAGAAGTGGTGTTTCCTCGACTTCTTTCTCTAACTACTCTTCATCGGCCCTATCTGTTTTTGGCCAACAGCAACAAAAGCAATCCTCTCAAGGTCTCTCGCCACTTCCAAGAGGTATCTCACCTTTTGAAAAGGGTCTATCCAAAAATATTGATATTCAAGGAGAATTTAGAAAGAGAGCGAAACGGTCCATTGACATCGCCATATCCAACAATATTCGACGATTAGAAATTGAATTCCCCCCACTACTCGGAGGAAGTCAATCAAAAAGTCAATTTGATGACTTTGACAATATACAAGAGCTTGATAAGAATAAAGATTGGACGATGCAATTGGCACCTACATTCTTGGGTGAACAGGAGTATCAAAGGGGACGTGTATGGCTTATATTTCCAGATTTGAAAGAATGTGAATTGGCGAAGGCAGAGTGGGCGGGGCAGCGTTATCAGGAGGCAACGTTTACAACTATTCAGGCGGTAACAAACTATTTGGCAACTGGGACCAATAATAATGCAAATGCTGCCGGTGCCAGTGGTGGGTACGATGCACCATGGGGAGAAAACTTAATGTCCGGACTAAGCAAAATAATGGGTGGGAAAGATGGAGATGCTGGGTTATTGGGCGATAAGGCATCACTTGATCCCTTGGTTGAGGGTGAAAATTCACCCGCAAAGCTTTGGTTGGTTATACAGCCAGGAAATGNGCATTTCCTTCTCCTGCATCTGTTGTCTCACTAACTATGATGTGTTGTCTATGTTGTGTCCCTACCTATTATTACAGGTCTACGGCTGGTTATATCGCGTATATCCTGAGCCATGGCAGGTGCACCTTGAAGTTGTCAAACCAGGTAAAGGTAAAGATGGAAATGCAGAAGTAGAATATCTTCTTGTCGATTCAATGGATGAGAAACCTTCGTACGATAAGGTTGTTTCATTGCTATTAAAGGCTTCCCAAGCAAACAAATAAAATTGAGTTATCTGTTGGCATTTTCGTGATATTGTAAATATTATGAGCTCAACTTACAACAAGTTAATGTTACAAAAGACTACATATTCAATATGCAAAAATACCAACAAAAGATCCATAGCCCCAATCTTTTCCGTTGATTATTTGTATACAACATGCCCCAGACACATCCATAGAATCTAATTGAACCATCCATAATAGTCATTTCCCCACCAAAAATATTGCCAACATGAATTCATTTTTTCGTGTTGTGTTTTCCCCCCGGCCGAGTCAATTTGCTTTACTCTTCACTTAATGCTGCAAATAGTTTCGCCTTGGCTTCTTTTCTCTTATCTTTTTCACCATCATTCTCACTATTACTATTTGTTGTTGTTGTTGCCATTGTTGATTCTGATGATCCACCCTGCTGTGGCGAAGTATCCACAAGATTTACCATAACTTTATCATGTGCACCCTTGAGCAGTATGGGACTTTTATAGGTAACAATCCCCCGTTTCTTGGCAGCCTTGAGTGTGGCTGCCAACCCCTCGTAGTGTTGCTGTGTCTGTTCATCATCGAATAATTCGCCGAATAGAACTTGTGGTTTTTCTGGATCACCGACACGCCAACTGTTTGTTTTGCAAAACAAAACAAGACAAAAATGAGGTTGACATTAGCTGTTGGGTGTGTAATTCATACTGATCAAGTTTCATCAAGAGATAATATCACTCACATATCTTTCTTTAGCTGTTCTATTTCATTATTTAATCTCTCCTGATGTGATAATAGAAACGTGCAAACAGAGTGTTATGATGTGTATGGTTGTAAAAAATTGCAAAAACAAACACAAGTGGTGCATCTACGATCTGATTTCCAGTCAAATTGACTCACCTCCACTTCAGTTACAATGGAAGCAGAATTTCCAGATGCTCGATATTCTTGCTCGATCATAGTTTAGATGGTCTTTGGGGCCGTGCTGGTAGATAGAGATAGTGGCGGCTCTTGTTGTTTACTGCGAGGGCAGTTCAGATTTTTTCAGGTAGGCTGTTCGTTCGTTGTAAAAAGGAAAATCGATAAAAGGGTATGCATCGAATTACACTACAGAAGGGACTGAAGTCCGATAATGATCATACCCTGCTTATACTACCCAAAGTCTCGTTCTTTGCCCTGGCTCCTGGCCTCCTGGCAGGCGGCAGGCTCCTGGCTGTGCCTTCCGGCAAAGTTTGACTTTGACCAGCACGAGCACTGGTGGCACCGCAACCTCATTACCATCTACAGACTACAGAGAGAGGTGGTAGCGCAGAAGAACGACTATGAGCGCAAATAAAGTAGAGGAGTTGGAGGCAGCAGATGAAGAAGTGTGCGCATCTTGTGGCATCGCCGCAGTTGATGACATCACATTGAAGTTTTGTGACGACTGCGATCTCGTGAAATATTGCAGCGATGAATGCCAGGACAATCATAGAGAGCAGCATGAAGAAGCGTGCATGAAGAGGAAGGCTGAGTTGCATGGTAAACATTTATTTACGCAGCCCGATATCAGTCATCTGGGAGAGTGTCCGATTTGTTGTTTGCCGCTACCAATTGATCCGAGTAAATCAAACTTCATGGCGTGTTGCTGCAAAACGATGTGCAAAGGTTGTTGTTATGCCAATCAGAAGCGTGAGGTTTTAGGGGGGCTGCAGCAAAGATGTGCATTTTGTCGAGAACCCGCACCAAAATCGGATAAAGAAATAGAAAAAAGAACAATGAAAAGAGTCAAGAAAAATGATCCAGCTGCAATGACCTACATGGGTAAAAAGCATTTCGATGAAGGGGATTATGGGAAAGCATTTGAATATTATAAAAAGGCTGCAGAATTAGGAGATATGGAAGCGCATGGTTGTTTGGGGAGGTTGTATTACGAGGGGATAGGTGTCGAGAAGGACGAGAAAAAGTTTGTGTACCACTGGGAACAGGCAGCAATTGATGGTCATACCTCTGCTAGAGGCCTTCTTGCAATTCACGAGAAGAACAAGGGCAGGATGGAAAGAGCAGCCAAACATTGCATCATTGCCGCTAACCTCGGATGTGATAAGTCGTTGAAATACGTCAAAGACCTTTTTATACAGGGGGCAGTCAGCAAAGATGAATATGCCGCTGCTCTTCGTGGATATCAGGCTGCGGTAAATGAAACAAAAAGTGCTGAGCGGGAGAAAGGGGAATCATTTTATGCGAGAATATACCATACTTAGAAGCTGAAGGCTGCTAGATGAACCTTCTTCACGCTTAATCTTCAAAACAAAATAATTCAACACCGTCTGGGCAACGCAAGGAAGAAGACAACAATTAAAAAATACTAAGGCAGAGGAAATCATTGTTTTCAATAATGTTGCTATTATGATGTTGATTACCATCTTCTCCTCTCACTCCCAAAACAACAAAACTCATAAAGCACAGCTAATCGTCAGCCGTAAGTGAAACGAGAGCAGAAGCAGTCACCCAACATAATAATTCACAATTTCGGCAGGAAAGTGACAACCCCTCTTCAACACACAGTCGTGGGAAAATCTATTGTATATTTCATTGGAATGTCACACCCCACCAATCATTTCTTTCTCTTCATAATATCCTATCATCATCTATCTCCAAAATGTCGCTTTTCTTTTTGTGTACTTAGCAATTACCCGCCTTCAATTGTTGAACTGTCCTATTCAACCTGTGTTGCATCATGTTGCACATATCAACATTGGCCTTTCCAACCTTATCACGGGGCATAGTTAAAACAGTCTTGATATCCTGCAGGGCAAACCTGTACCTCTCCACACCCTCAAATGCCTGTGCTCTACGGACCAAGGCCTTGACATTTTCGGGATCAACTTCAAGGACTGCAGTGCAGTCTTCGATGACTCCGTCGAAGTTGGAAATTTGTTTGTAGCATGCAGCTCTATTGGCGTGGGCTTTCATGGCAAGGTCGGATTGGGCTTCACCACGGCGTTTTAGACCCTCGATACATTTGGTGTAATGATCGATAGCACCTGAGTGAAGAAAAATGTAGGGGGAGAAATGGAAGAAGATGGAGTGAGAAAAAAAAAGAGATAACAGTCAATAATATAATTCGTGTAATTTCTGATGCAACCCAATAGAATTCATTATAATCCATCCCCCAGTCATCATCCCTTCATCATATAATCCCCCTCCCTCAACAATATCTCATCCCGTGTCCAACAATACCCAACCAATAAAAGTTTTCGTGGAAAAAAAATACAAGATAATAATAACTCACCCTCGAATTGANCTCTTCTCCACTTAATGCAGCCCTTCTCTGCGCCTCCATCCTATCATACTTGGGCTTAACCCTACTCATCATTTTCTCAATATCTGGATTACCCGCATCCAATCGACTTGCCAACTCGAGTGTCTTGTATGCCCCGGCAATATCCCCGTTGGCCATTTGTTCCTCACATTTACGTAGATATGCCGCCACCGTTTCCCCACGTTGCAACTCGGTAAGTTCTTTTTTCATACGTTTTAAATCGGCATTGGCGGAATCGACGGCCAATCCAGATTCAAGGGCCTTGATACACCCATCCAAATCATTTTTATGTTTGAGTGCCGTGGCAAGACGGAAGTAACCCTTGACAAAGTTCTTATCGGCCTTGATACATCCACGTGATGCCTCCTCCATTTTGTCATAGTCGGAGATTTTTTCGTAGCAGGCGGCCATGTTGGACCAGTAGGCGGGGACGTTGGGATCAATTTCCGTGGCGGCGTTGTATTTGGCAATGGCGGAGGTGTAGTCGCCGGATTTGAAGAATTTGTTGCCTTCGGCTTTTAAGGCTTCTGCACGGGAGTTTCCTGGCATGGTTGGAGAGAGATGTTTTGGGGGATTAGATAATATATATGAAAGAGGGGGTGGTGGCCGATCTATGGCTATTGCAATGCTGGAAAGTGAAAAAGAAGAAGATCGACGGCGAGGAGAGTTTTGGATTTTCGATTTGAGGAGGTGAGAAAAGGGGCATAACACAATGCTTTGTGTTTGTCAGTTACTGATATGTTATAAAATCATACCCCGTCATACCATGTTTATTTAGAGCTTGAGATGATTTTGTCTGTGCGTCCCCAGCCACTCTACCTAAAGCAATGAGAAGAAGAAGTAGGTTGCCTCTTGCTGATATCTTAGACAAACATGAGCACAGAGAATAGAGAGTTGGATGGGGCACCAGATGAAGTATGCGCATCTTGTGGCGTCGCCGCAGTTGATGATGTAAAATTGAAGGAATGTGATGCCGACTGCGATCTTGTGAAATATTGCAGTGTTGACTGTCAGGAAAATCATAGGGAGCAGCATGATGAAGAGTGCAAAAAGAGAGTTAATGAATTGCGTGAGAAAGCATTATTTACGCTGCCCGATAGCAGCTGTTTGGGAGAATGTCCGATTTGTTGTTTGCCACTGTCGCTTGATCCGAGTAAATCAAAGTTGAACACATGCTGCTGCAAAATTATCTGTTTGGGATGTGATTTTGCCAATAAGAAGCGTGAAATTGAGGCGGGGCTGAAGCCACGGTGTGCGTTCTGTCGAGAGCCAGTGTCAAAATTGAAGGAAGAAGGACACAACCGAGTTATGAAAAGAATCAAGAAACATAATGATCCAATTGCGATGACCCAAATGGGTAAACTGCATGAAAAGGAAGGGGATTATGGGAAAGCAGTAGAATATTGGACAAAGGCAGCAGAATTGGGTGATGCGGAAGCGCATGGTTGTTTAGGAGGATATTATTTCAGTGGAAAAGGTGTTGAGAAGGACGAGAAAAGGGCAGTTTACCACTGGGAACAGGCAGCAATTGGTGGTCATCCTACTGCAAGAGCCTTGCTTGCAAATTATGATATGGAAAATGGCAGGTTCGAGAGAGCAGCCAAACAGTTCATTATTTCTGCCAGCCTCGGATGTGATATTTCCCTGCAACAAGTCAAAAAACTTTTTGTACAGGCGGTTGTAAGTAAAGAAGATTATGGTGCTGCTCTTCGTGGATATCAGGCTGCTGTGGAGGCAGCTAAGAGTGCTGAGAGGGAGAAAGCGGAAGCATTTTATAAACGACACCGATTGTAATGAGAGGTTTTAGCATGCGTTACGCAATTCCTCGTGATTTCAATTTGCCTTATGACATTGACGGCAGCAAATTTACATGACCTATTTTGTTATAATTCGACTTCAACAAAATACAAAATATACATGTATTTTCACTCTATACAATGTTTTTGATGAAAATGTTGTTTCCGTTGCAGTAAAATAGGTGAACATTTTGAAAGGTAAGCGCAGGGACACAAGTAAGCGCTCAAATTTTCTCCAAGAAACAAGAAGTGCTCTCTCTTATTTTTTTGTCCTAAAGTACAAACTCCACCAGCAGCCAATACAGCTTGTAAAGACTTTTCATCCCAAATACAACCGACAAACATCTACAAGCAATCCAAAGCCAATCTCTATTAACACTCCACCACATCCATTGAATTACATACCCATACACACCAATAATAAAGGTTGCATAGAAAATACTTCGGGGTGACAATCGCGGTGAGTACGTAAGACAGAGTAGTCCATACACCATTGTCATGTTGTTCCGAATATTACTAATGTATTCTTGATTCCATTGCCATAGCCAGAGACATAGGTAGGTGTGTGTTATGATTGTGATGACATCTGTTACGAAACGACGTGCATTGGAAACGATCGAAAAGAAGTTGTTACTGCTGCTGGTTTGTTTTTCTTGCTGCTGCTTGCTTTTCCTCATTGTTGTCTTGTGCTGAATCGATAAATAATACCTTAATCGTCAC
>JALLBI010000498.1:0-11017 GCA_036940125.1 Mediolabrus comicus
ATGTCATTGATCACTTCTTATCGCTCTTCGCTCAACCACTAACAAAACTACTCTCTTTACTTTATAGTGTCACTGCCGGCTTTCCCTTTGGAACACCAGGTGCAGCCAATATCATTCGTGTGATCCCAGCAGCAGGTCCAACATTCTGGGACGCAAGCCTTTAGAGAGTGAGCGAGATTATGTTCGTAGATGCTAGGGGGTAATATTATGATTATAAAACATATGCTACTCAAATCGTATGGGCCTAAGGAATAACTTTATGGAGAGGTCTCCATCGTCTCCTCATGTTCACCATTTCCCATCTCAAACTCTGCATCATCATCAAGCTCATTGAACATGAACTCCTTATTGTATTCCATCAAATACTGTGTACTACGCTTCACATCCACAAACAACTTGTACACACGTTTAATATCTTCAATTTCAACCTGCGCACTCTTCCGTTTCTCTGCGGCAAGAGATGCCGTAATAATCATATGAATAGCATAACGCAAACTAGTTTCGGTCCCAATCCGTGCCAATAGCTCAAGTGCATCATCTGCCATTTCGACATCCTCTTCCTCACATCTAACTGACAAAATCTTTCGAATTTCATCATGAGTGTATGGATCGGTACTCACAATCATCAATCTATCCAACAAATCTAATGGTATTCCATGTGGACTCTTATATTCGGTACCACGAATATTGGTAATCCCACGATTGGTCGCAATAACAAGTACGGGAGCCATATCACTCTCCAATGCACGATTTAGAAATGAAAAACATTCCATATCTAACATATGGACCTCATCAATAAATAATACACCGGGAATAATCTTAGCACGGCCCTCCTCCTTCCATTCCATAACCTTGGCATCAATCTGTTCACGTACCTCACTTTTAATTTCACCGGTATCACCGGCAAATAATGCTAGGAAGCCCTGTTGACGTGAATTGATAACATCAATTTCATGTAGACTAACATTGTGTACGACCTCTTTACGTTTTTGTAATTCACCTTCGGGACATTGAACGAAACGTGTTTGTGATCCCATGGCATCATAATCACGTGATCGGGAGAATGATCGTCCCAATTTGGTAATTTTACCCGATGCCTTGTCGATGGTAATAACATCTCCGGCAGTAACCTTTTCTTTGGATAATGCATCAATCATTTTCGTTCCTAGGTCATATACCGTTTCCATATCGGTTGTGCAGAGTGTTAACCGTCCAGTCTTTTCCATTCCCCCCTTACCCTTGATGCCACCACCATTAGCTTTATCTCCCGATGATGCAAATGAAGTATCAATTTGAATTTCCACAACCTCACCTTCCATAACTTCTGTTTCTTCCAATATTTGTACACCGATAGATTTACGCATGGCTTGTGTTAATGCCTCAGTTTTGGACATTTCTAGTGAGAATACCTCGGAGCCACTCATTGTTGTAAAGGGCGTCCCCTCGCCTAATTGTTGAGCTAATCCCATGGCAATTGCTGTTTTACCCGTTCCTGGTTTGCCTGCCAATAGTATGGCTCGTCCTCCAATCTGTTGTGTGCGTGTAGAGGATGGTTGATGTGTAGATTGTCGTGGTTGTATAGATTTTTAAAACGAGATGATGATGATGGTGGATGGATGTCATTGTATTGTCAGAGTTGGATCCAAATCAACAATCAATCAATCAAACGATAATAATAATAACACTTCGTACGAATACGCACCTTTCCCTCATTAATCATTCTATAAATGACACCCACCGCCTTCCGTGCCTTCGACTGACCCACCATCCCCTGCGATCCACCAGTTCGGGGATGTAATCCATCATCAAGGCCAAGACCACGAATGTGTGAGTGTGCACCGATTCGTTCGAGGCGGGTCATTTCACGGACTGTTACTCCTCCGCCGTTGCTGCTGCTGCCGCCATCTAGCTTTATTCCGCTCATTGTGTTGGTGAGAGTAATAGCTCGGAGCCTGCTCGAAGTTGTGGTAATGATAGTGTTGCGTGAGTTTTGGATTTTAGATTTTAGCTGGCGGATCTTTGGAGGAGAAAAGGAGATGAGAGATGAGAGATGAGAGAAGTGAGAGGGCGTGGCAAAAAATGAAAGCTTACACAATGAACGGAATCTAACTCTAACGCTATCTAACGGATCAATAAGAACTACATACCAATGCAATAGAGAAAAGGAGACGCCATCAATCATTATGACGGCCAGCAGCAGGATGGGCGGCAGCAGTCGTCCAATGTTCATGGACAGTCCACTCCAAGAAGATCGTATCCGCGTATGTCTTCGCCTACGACCCGTGAACAAATTGGAAACATCCCGTAGGAGTACATCTTGTGTCAAGGTTCAATCTACGACTACATCTGCTACATNGATGGGCGGCAGCAGTCGTCCAATGTTCATGGACAGTCCACTCCAAGAAGATCGTATCCGCGTATGTCTTCGCCTACGACCCGTGAACAAATTAGAAACATCCCGTAGGAGTACATCTTGTGTCAAGGTAACATCTACTACTACATCTGCTACATCAGCAGCATCAAATAGTAACAAGACCTCGTATGCCGCAATAGCAGCATCATCCGCTAGCAACAGTAGCTCATCTTCCGTAGGCAACACTATCGAAGTAACCTCACCACTCGAGGGTAAATTCTCCTTCACATTCGATAAAGTATTTCACGAGGACGCTCCACAACAATTAGTCTATCAACACTCTGCGTCATCATTATCATCAGATTTACTTGAGGGATTTAATTGTGCATTGATTACATATGGGCAGACTGGGAGTGGGAAGACTCATACTATGATGGGTAGTAATAATGGTGGAAGTGGTGGAGATGCTAGTAATAATGCTACAACTTCAAGATCAAAAAAGAAATCATCATCAACCAACAACAACAACAACAATAATAATGTAGACGATGAAAAATCAGGAATGATCCACCGTCTAATCAAGGATATATTCCATCAAATGAAGGAATCATCACCATCTATTGAGTACATTGTACGGTGTTCATTTATTGAAATTTATTTAGAAAAGATATTAGATTTGTTAAATCCAGCAAATCGATCGATTTCTATTTTAGATGAGGGTGGTGATGGAGGGAGTATGATGGGTGGTAGTGGTAGTAATGGAGCTACATCATCATCAACAACAGCAGCATCGGGAGATGACAATGAGGGAGGAGGAGGTGTACGTATAGACGGTGCAAGTGAGGCATGCTGCTTCGATGAATCAGACGTAATCTCACTACTAATTCGGGGTAACGCATGTCGGACTGTAAGTTCTACTCAAATGAATACCGATTCATCACGATCACATGCTATATTTATAATAAAGATTGAACAACGGGATAATATTACTGGAATATCCAAGATGAGTCAATTGCAATTGATTGATATGGCGGGGAGTGAATTGGGTGGGAAGACAGATAAGCAGATTGTGTCGGGTACGACGAAGGGTACGGCAATACACCAGGAGGCACGCATGATTAATAAATCATTATCGTCATTGAATGCTGTTGTTAGGGCGGTAGTGGAAAATCAGGGAGGAGGTGGTGGTGGGGATGGAGATGCGGCTGGTGGATCTAGTATAGAACCACCATACAGTCAATCAAAGTTAACACGATTGCTCCGTGATGCATTTGGGGGGAATTGTCGAACATCCATAATCCTTACCGCCTCACCTGCATCCTACAGTATAGCCGAATCAATACGGACAATGAAATTTGGACATACATGTCGAAGTGTTACGAATTTTGTCAAGCCCAGTGTGGAAATGTCTCCCGTGGATTATCGAAAGTTATTAAATGATACACAGAAGAAACAAGTTGATTTGACCAATTTGGTGAATGAGTTGTCAGCGGAGTGTTTTCAGTTAAAGCAGGATGCCAAGGGTAAAAAGTTTGTAGAGTCACATTACAGTGGACCTCTATGGGAAACGATTGAGGCGGTTTTGGTAAATGGTGCATCTCAGGTGGCCAACAAGTCGTTGCGAGGGGGACGGAAACCGACAGATAGTGCTGAAATGGCATCATTACGTGAGGAGTTGGCACGGACACGGAATGAACTCCAAGCATCCAAGAAGGCACGTGAACATGTCGAAAGTTTGTTAGCAGAACGTCAATCTGAGGTGGCAATATTACGAACACAGAATGACAATTACTCATCAGAAAAGAAGCGGAATCATCAAGACTTGATTGTAGCTCAGAGTGAGAACCGATTGTTACTGCAAAGGAAACATGAGGTGGAAAATAATTTACGAACAAGTCAATTCCGTGAGTATGAGGCAACAGTATTCCTACGACAATTCCGTCGCTTCTATCGTCGACTGTTGAAAAATAAGGCTGCCCAAGGCAATGGGGGGACATCTGAGGTTATGAAAGATGTACCTGGTATACCCGACTTGAAAGATTTGATTGATGTTGACAGCCTATTGTTAGAAAGTGGACTCATTGAAGAATCGGAATTACACGATGATACTGCCACTGGTACATACCGACCGAGTGCTCAGGCACTAAATAGAAGCACTGAGGCTAGTAATGAGGCATGGAGAGAGGCAGCACGACAAGGGAAGGTTAAAGATTTAGAAAAGTTTGACCAATTGTCGCTGGAAGGTCGTAATCGTGGTGGACGGAATAGTAGTGAAGGTAGTGCCAATGATGACTTATCTTATGGTCAATTAATCACCAACCGCCAGCAACTATTGGGCACACCAGCAGGAAAATTAACCACCATACGTGAAAGAGAACTAGAACGCGACCTTCTCCGTGCTACTGAACGATGTATTGAGCTCCAAGTTGCATTAAACGAGGAAAAGGCAAATGTGGACATTTTATCAAATAGGCCTGGAAATATGAGTAATAGGAAGATGGCACAGGAGACCATTCAACTAAAGCAGCAATTAGAAAAGAAGACTCATGATTTACAGCAAATCATATGGAAGATGAATGAACTCCATCTCATCAACAAGACGTACAATGAAAAAATGTCGAATCGTGAACAACATGTGACATATCTAGAGGAAAATCTTGTAGAATTGCAAAGCTCGAATCGGAATATGATTTTGGAACGGCAGGAGGCAGAGGAAAAATTACGGGAAGAATTGGACAATCTGAAGGTATTGGTCGATGCCATGACAATTCCATTGTGGCAATTTGGTGAGGCAGGTGCTACAAGTACACTTTCGAGTAGGATTCGGCTCCCTGTACGTGGTGGTGTAGATGTTGAGTTAGAAGGAGATGATGCCGATGATGGTGAAGGAAGTCTTGAGAGTTTTGAGGGGTCAGTTGTTTCCGATGATGACGAAGAGGAAGAAGATGATACTGATGAAGAGGATGCTGAGGGGTCAAAAGGTCGTCAAGTTCAGATAATTGCACAGAAAAATGTTCCTATGCGAGATGCGGCTGTACAGGTATCTGTTGCTGTTAGTGAACGAGGAATCTTAACAGACCCAGTCATTGGTGAAACACCTTCGTTTAACCGTTCTTTGAGAGCTGATGCTAGCACGGCTACTGCAAGGTCTACCGAAACAGCACGAACTCTAGAAAGTGATTCACGCCTAAGATCGACACCAAGAAGTAGCGACACTGTTAAAAGCAACGGTACACTTGGCAGTTCGAATGCATCGGCTGTAGCTGACGATGATAGCATAGCCGTGTCAGGTGAGGATTTATATCGTGGTGGAAAGCCTGCAAGCAATCAGCCTCGTCGATCTGTGCATAAATTCGGTCTGATGATAAGGCCCGGTGTGCTGAAAGAGAGAGAAAGACCGTCGAAATAAACTAGTGGTATTGTTCATCTCTGTGAATTTAATTTTTATTCTAATACAATTATTATTTTCCTAGAGTCATGCTGCCGATGCTCGGCGGACGTAGTTGCCCATTTGTGGTGGGTTTTCAGCTGTTCTGGGGTTAACTTGGAAGTACATTCCTGGGTTTGGGTTGGAGGAGAGAGATTTCATCTCCTGTTGGAGCTGGTCAACACGGCTTTGTTTGTCATCTACAGGATGTCGCTCCGTATTGGCAGTCTTCACTTGATTGTGCTCTTCGAGCTGTCTCATCTGGGCTTGCAGTGCAGCAATGCGGCTCTGCCCTTCGCCTTGTAATTGTGAAGCATACTCTCCTGCTTGGGCCCTTTCATGCTCTTGCCGCATTAACATTGTCAGGTAAGCTCGATCGTTAGAAGCTTCGAGTGCACTGAGAGCGTCGGTGATCACATTGCGGTGGTGTTGTCTTGATGATGCTGTGTCTAGACCGAAGGCATTTCTCCCAATTGGCATAGTCATTCTGCCGTATGCTGGAGAGGTCATCAACGATGCCTGGTTGATCATGCCTTGTTCTTGTGTAGTAGGTCTGAAAGGTCGATGTTGATCAACCATTTCTTGACCTGGCAAAGTCCTTCCCTCTTCTTGCATACTGTAGTTACTGATTTTGGACCAATCAATACCCTGCAGATGATGCTTCATCCTTCGAGGACGTCCTGTTCTCTGAGATGTCATGCTGGGAAGAGCATTCGGCTCGGTATTCCAGCTGTCGCGCAGAGATGCTCCAGAATTAGTAAGAGAGGATGCAATTGGCTCTGTATTCCAGCTGTTTCGTGGAGAGTTTCCAGTGCTGGGTAGAGAGGTTCCAGAAGCAGTCAGAGAGGACTGAACTGATTGGTTGAAACGTTGATCAGAAGAAGATAGAGAAGGCGGACGGTCACGAGATGAAGTTAGGGTTGGCATGGGAGGAAGATTGAAAGGTGCTTCAATCTGTTCCGTGTCCCTAGGTCGTCGACTTGATTGATACAATGCTGCCAATGAACGCTGCCGTGCATCTTGTCTCTCTTGCATGAGTTTCTTGCGGTATTCTTCCTGCTGCTCCCTCCGCAACAGCTCTTGCTGCCGACTGATAGAGGCCGATTGTTGGGCGTCTCTTAGCAGTTTTTCTTGCATGAGTTTCTTGCGTAGCAACTCCTCCTTGTCCTTTTGCAACAACTCCTGCTGTCTTTGATAAGTATGCGTGGCCTCAAAGCTTTGATTATGTTTGTCTTGCATGATTTTCTTGCGCAACAATTCCTCCTTGACTGATTGATCACATTCTGACCAATTGGTCACTTTAGCGGCCTCAAAGCTTTGACTTTGGCTGTGGCTGTCCGGGATATTGATTGGGGACGCCTCCACTCGTAGTTCAGACATTTTGGTGGTCACATTGGATCCAGGTGACTTTACAGGAGTTGTAGGGGCACTTGCTGCCTCCTCCACCGCAGGAGATTCAGCTAGTGGCGGTGGGCTTGGTCTGGGTGAGTTATTGGTATTCGGTTTGCTTTGGCAGTGCATTTGCAAGCACATGTGATGATCCCCCCTTTGAAAGTACTGTTGAGCAATGAGACAAAATCAATATGGTGTGAGCAAAATTGTTAAATGTTAGTTGTTTTCCTCAAAGGTGAAAACATTACACCTTTTCAAGACACCACTTACCTTGTGGTAGTATGCTCCAGATTCCGGTCCACGTGTGACTCTTGTAAACCCCCAGCGGTTCAGCTTCCTCGTGAAGCTAGTAAATTTGCTATGCTTAAAGTAAAGCGGCATAACTTCCGATGCAAACCTCTTCTTCTGAAGGATGATAAAGCCCTTGCCGTGTGGAAGCCATGTTACTATGTCAGACATTTGGTCATTATCGAGCACGGCCATTAACTTTTGGGGGAAAGTGCAGGGGACGTCTTCGGCGGCAGCGTCGGAAGCTATTGTTGTCAGCCACCTCTCTTGTTGTAGGTCCGCTTTACTGGTCGGATGTAGTAAGGCAGCTTCGGTCATTTGAGTATTGGTTGTTGCTTCACCGGTCGAACTACTACTAGGGTCGCCGCCACCACCACCCGCAAGACTAGCAAGTGCAGATGCAGCGGCAAGCACCGATGAGCGGCGCCGTGCTGTGGCTTGACCAGCCATGTTCATGCTCCTTTTGATCCTGTCTTTGAGTGTGCCGGCGCCGGCGCCGGGAGAGTTGCCGATAGCGGTCTGTTGCTGTGTTTGTTCCATTTTGATTATTATGTCTTGTGTTAGCAAACTGCTTTTTAGACTGACTTCTGTGTTACTTGAAAAGAAGAGCTCTAACAAAACTTGTGCAGAAAAGAAGACAAACAGCGGACGTTCATACGATCCCGCTTTGACATCTTCAAGGGAAAACAAGAACTTACAGAAGGTAAGTAGGTAATGACTAAGGTGCGTCTTGGGTAAATTGTGAGTTGTAAAGTGAGGCAAGATCGACAAAACTGCTTGAGCCAAAATCCCTTCACGATTTGTCGCAAGTGTCTTTTTGTCCGCCCGCCAGGTTCCTCGCAGGCCTAATGACCATATTATCTCAGGACTCCCGTTTGTCCACGCCACCTCCCACACCTCCCCGCCGGCCACGCTTTTTTTGCAACACGAGTTATGTTCTTTGATTTTGTTGCCTTTGGATACAGTAAGTAGCCTGCGTTATCTACACCGATCAACATACGCAACAACGGAAACCATGGGTAATGATCAATCCTCTCCAAAGAAGAACAACCCTACAACCAAATGGGATGGCGCAGCCATGACCCAAAATGACTTTATGGAACGAGACACCGTCCTCGTCCTCAACAATGACGATATTGTCATTGGATCTGAATCCAAAAAGGCCTCACACGTCTTCTCACCCGATACACCCCGGGGTGTACTCCATCGTGCATTCAGTGTATTTTTATTTGATTCCTCCACTGGTGAATTATTATTGCAAAAACGTGCTAGTACTAAAATTACATTCCCAAATGTATGGACGAACACATGTTGTTCACACCCACTGCATGGGATGGAAGTTAATGAGGTCGATGGACCAGATGATTTGAAGGATGGGAGTGTGAATGGGGTGAAGGCGGCGGCGGTACGAAAATTGGAACATGAACTTGGTATTCCGGTGGGAGAGTTGCCCATTGATAATTTCAAGTTTTTAACTCGATTGCATTATTGGGCTGCTGATACGGTTACTCATGGTCAAAAGAGGTGAGAGGGGAGAGAGAGAGATACTAACAGCTCTACACACTTTATCATTTTATACATGTGTATATATTATATTTATGCTCTAACAATGCTTTTCTGTTATATATGTTAGTCCATGGGGTGAACATGAAATTGACTATGTACTCTTTGTAACTGTACCCTCCAAAGACTCCATCACTTTGAAACCACACCCCGATGAAGTTGATGATGTATGCTGGGTATCACAATCCAAATTACTTGAAATGTTTGCCGACAAAGATCTTTTGTTCTCTCCGTGGTTCCGTCTTATTACGAATCGATGGATGATTGGCGGTGGTGATAAGGGGGGATGGTGGGATGATTTGGAAAGGACTATGAAAACTGATGATTTCTGTGATTATGAGAGTATCCATCGCTTTGATCCTCCAAGTGAGCATATGGGAGGAGGTGGTGATGCAGGACCGTGGTTGGAATCGAAGACTGTTGAGAAGACTGTTGGAGACACATCGTGAGTAAACATCTTACTTACACTAAAAAGTTTTGTTGATTGTTGTTGTTAATTGACAATGCCCTTACAACTTTTATGCATCTCTCTCTCACACGCAAACGCACAATACTTATGTCCGGTCAAACGTAGCAAAAAGCAAGGTGCATATGGCAAGATCAAAACACACAAGGAATCAAAACTAAAGCAACTAATGCACCTTGATGAGGTCTGGTCGGCAATTTCACTTCTATACATCAATCCACTTGAATCCAACCTTGAGAGTGACAACATTAAGAAATCATTTGATCCTGACGATTTGGCATTCTGTGATGAAATTTTGTGCAAGGTTTCTCGTTCCTTTGCGGCAGTTATTCGACAGCTACCATCCCAATTGTTGGTCGATGTTCTCATTTTTTATTTAGTCCTTCGGGCACTTGATACTATTGAGGATGACATGACCTTCTTTGCCTCGAATGATGAAAAGGTAAAGATTCTGTTATCATTCCACAAAACAGCATTGGTAGACCCTAAGTGGACAATGACTGGATGTGGAGAGGGAGATGAACGCCGTTTGCTTGAGGAGTTCCCAAAATGCCACTCGGTCTTTGCTGCACTTCGTGAAGAAAGTCGCCGTGTGATCAGCGACATTACCCTCCGTATGGCAACGGGAATGGCTGAGTTTGTAGATAAGGATCTTGGTCAGGGAACAGTGGATGTGAAGCAATACAATCGTTACTGTCACTTTGTGGCTGGGCTTGTAGGAGAGGGGCTCAGTCGACTCTTCTCAGCGTCTGGGTTGGAAAAGCCATCCCTGGCTACGGAACTATACTTGAGTGACCAAATGGGTTTGTTTTTGCAAAAGACTAATATCATTCGTGATTACTTGGAAGACTATGTTGATGGACGTGCCTTCTGGCCACAGTCAGTTTGGAAGAAGTACAGTGAAAGTGGAGACTTGGGGTATTTTGCCAACCCAACAACTGTAGAACGTGAAGTAGCTGGCTTGAATTGCCTTGATGAATTGGTAACCGATGCTTTGGAGTTGGCACCTGATTGTTTGTCCTACCTGTCGAAACTTCGATGTGCGGAGGTGTTCCGTTTCTGTGCAATCCCACAAGTTATGGCGATTGCTACATTAGACAAATGCTACCACAACAAAGATGTTTTCTCTGGTGTTGTAAAGATTCGCAAGGGAACGTCTTGTCTGCTCATTAACAATACCAACGATATCATTGGTGTGCACAGTATTTTCCACCAATTCGCGACGAGCATCCTACGCAAGGCAGAGCTGGCTCGTAAGAAGGGGTTCGAAGATCCATCTTATGAGCGCACTGTGAAAGCTTGCAATACCATTCTTGAATTGACAGAAAGTGAAGCTAAGAAGTCGGCAAGTCATAAGTCTATCGTGAACAGCACACTCATGTTGTCCACTGCTGCTGTGGGATGTTTGACTTACAAATATCCCAATGGATCGAACAATACGGCACTCACCACTGCTATAGCTTCTATTGGAATGTTTTCTTTGTTCAAAACAACCTTTATGAAGTATGTTGGAAAGAGAAACGTGTCA